>JAQGAV010000808.1:0-26651 GCA_034691345.1 Phasmarhabditis papillosa | reverse complement strand
AAATGTGAGAAATGCAGACATCTGCGTACTAAAACTATTCTCTCTATTAGGTGTCGTTCCGATCTGATATACGCTGGATATAGCAAAATATAGTTTACATATACATAGAAAAGAATAACATAGTTTTATTGATTCTTTGTCTGGATTCAAAGATGCAAAACTTATGAAAAGCTTGGTTCTTCCATCCAATGAACTCAAACTTCATACAGTTCCACCATGAGCAACTGGACTAGTTTAGCCTCTCGACTTGTACTTCTTTGGAATTTTTTTTTAAAATAATTAAGAGGATAGACTATGTAATTCGTCTTTTCTATTATTAAACTATGATATTCTTTTCTATGTATATGGAAACTATATTTTGCTATATCCAGCGTATATCGGATCGGAACGACACCTAATCGAGAGAATAGTTTTAGTACGCAGATGTCTGCATATCTCACATTTGTTGGAATAAACAATCCAATTAAACATGTCTAAAGTTATTTGAATAATAAAATATATTAACAAAAAAAAACAAAAAAAAAATATTTCTACAGGATTCGAACCAGAGTCATCAGATTACAAAGCAAGGAACTTGCCACTCAACCACCGAAGTGTTGTTTCACATTAACTACAACATGAAGTGATTTCAGCGTAATAATTCGGTTAAATTTCCAAGGCCCGTAACTCACTATTGGGGGCAGTTCCGCAAAAAATAAAAACGGTGCAGGGGTCCCCTAACATGTACCTTTGAACCTATATTGATCGATTTTTGAAACGCCAACCTGAGTTGAGAACGTTCCCTTGTTAGTTAGGTATGTGTTCTTCGATATATTTTTGAACCTTGACTTCGTTCGGAGAAGATGGACGTGTATTTGCTCTCTGTTGACGCGTATTCGCTTTTAGTACCAGATTTTTAACAATCATTTTTTTCAGAGAATTATTGACCAAATTCGAAGTGAAGACGATCCCAGCAATGATGGTCATCAAGCCAAGCGGGGATATTGTCGTGCAAGACGCAAGAACGGAAATACAAGAGAAGGGCATGGAAGATGCCGAAGGTTTGTTCGAGGAATGGGAGGCATTCTACATGTAATGCAGTGAAACAGTTTGTAATTTTTATATTCAAATAAATATTTGTATTGATTTCTCTTTTTGTATCTTGGGTTTAGCTTGCTTGCAACGGCCATCATATTAAGAAGTTCCACGAACTTGTCCAATGAATCGGAAAGAACTATCTTTGGTTGGGAAGAGTTAAAGTTCGGTGGTTCGGTTTATCTGTCGAGTTTCCGGGGATCTATTTAGGAATTGACAGATGTATCGCTTTATTGGTTTAGCTAATTCGCAAGTTCGGCGCACTTGATGAATAATTTTGAAATGCTCATGATCAACTGGTAGAGACTATTTTATTGATATTGGTTTTGGTTGAGTAGCGGAGCTTCCTAGTATGTGTCAGGATCTGATGTGTTGAACGTCTTTAGCTTACGTGCGAAGTCTTTCCTTCAAAGTATTCTGCATTGATCAACACTCGCCTAATTAAACCAAGGTTTTGAGAGAAACAGTTTATATCTGGTACTGTTTATTGAATCATCATTGTTCAAATATTGTCGCGCGATTGCCAGTCACGCTTTGTTATGTTGTCCTTTGAAAGATCTCTCTGTTATAATCCGCCCATTCGAAGGCTTTTTCAATCAGAACGAAAATGAAACTCGTCTTGAGAAGTCTTCTGCTTATTTTCTCTATTCTGTTCATATTCCAGGTTTCGGAAACTGTCAGTCATAAGGTGTTGTTTACACTGTTGGTTTTAAATATCGTCGTTTCTAAAAAACATTAGGAATAGCTTCAACTGACTTGTTTATACATATGCTCCTAAACATTATTATCAAAGTTTTTATGGAAATTTCACAATCATTGGATAGGCGAATGTTCCTATGAGTCACTGACTTTTTGACGCTCATCGATATCACGAGTGGGTGAAACAAACAGTCTAGTTTTCGTTCAGCTATCTTTCAAACATGTATATAAGCAAAATATACGTGTTCAGATTTTATATAATTATTTTTAGAATTAAAATTAAGTATTTATATATTTATACTATTGTTTCCAACGTAGATCAATTGCATTTCCTTCTAGAAGCTTGCACAATTCCTTATCAGTAGCCCTTTTGTGCGTAAACATATTAAATCGATAGAGATTAAATAAAGGCTTTTTTGCGAAATTGAGGGGTTGATAAAATATAGTTCATGTTGGAATGGGACTCCTAGTAAACAGTACCATCAGAAATGGAACTTTTTTGAACTGAAAGTTTTGTCATCACCTTCAAAATAGGTCCCTTTTTGACGATTCTGTTTTCTTTTCTTTTTTTGAATATAGCTTTAGTAAAACAGAACAGTTTTAGTATAGTATTATGCCGAAGACTTGTATTTTATCTACATTTTCATATAAGTTATAATTTTAAATCAAGTTTCCGATAATATTTGAGCTGTAATGTTCTTTCCAGAGATTTTCAAGAATGTCTAACCCTAATGCTGCTGTGCCCGTCTCGGGAGGCAAAGATGCTCCACAACCTGCTGATAATCCAGTAAGTTAGCAAGATCAATTAAATGGGGAAGCAGTTTAACCAAAAACACATCGGAAAAGTCAGGAGTGTATTCAAGAAATAAAACTAAGTAATGTAAGGTGCAACTGTGGTTCAGTGTTCTGTAGTTCAAGATCCTTGTCAAACGTTCAGTGAATGCAGATTTTTCAATTTCTCCTATATATAAGGTAACATTTGTTTCCGAAATAAAAACCTGTGACGGCATTCAACAACGTCCCCGGTAGGCAAAGGGAACGATTATTCCGAAGGGTCCGGGAATAGTCGGTATTGTTGGTGAATAAACCATTTCGCCGAGAACGCTCCCGCTGAAACAGTTTTTGTTCGCGGGAAGTGTCGTTCCCGAGTTGATGATTACGACCACGAGTAGCCAGAGTAAGCCTAAAGCTCAATCAGAAGCTTGACTCAACCATGAGGCCTTATAAAACTAAATAAACATTTTCCAGCCCACCCCCGCCGAATACATCCGCGGCTCGAATATGATCCGCAAAGGAATCCCCAAGTCCACCAGCGGCACCGCCCCAAAGAGACATTCCCAACAGTAACTTTAAAGTATTTGTATTCATTGTATTATATATTTGTAATAAATGTATTATCAATATACACAATGTAAGACACAAATCACAAGTAATCAATACAAATTTGAAACTAAAACTTGGAAACGTTCCAAAATGAAGCGGCTCTGCGGCATCCGTAAATCATTTGGTAGGTTGCGTAGGCGGGAAATTTGAAAACTTGAAAAGCTGACTAGGTAATTTAAGAGTATTTATATACAACTAAATGTATATTATATACATTGTATTGTATATTTAAATACATTTTAATGTTGCATAAATGTTGTTCTATTGTTGAGTCTTGGCAGATTTCCCTTCGAATGGTAGGCCATCAGCATGATTTCATCAGCGTTTCTGTCGTTTCCACCGGAGGGCGAGGATTGCTCCGAGCTGAAAGGAGGAAGTTAAAGGACTAGGTATTTATGGTCGGTGGTCTATTCGTATCCGGATCCGGGTTAGGAAGGACCAGGGATTACAAAATTACCTGACCCGAATAAGAGACAAAGCTCACTCTAAGACCGGTCATGTCTCTGAACCATTTGAACACTGTTTTGGCCAGGCCACAGCAAAGTTGAGAAATCCAAGCCAAGCCAGTTTGGCAACCCTGAGCTGGACCAAGCCAGGTTCCCTTTTTTGTAACGAGATCCATGGCTGAGCTACTAAATTTAGGAATGATCCTCTAGAGTATATGTACCAAGTTGGCCCTATGAATCCAATTTGACCCATTCGTGTCCTATCTTAGCTTTAGAGCGCAACTTACCCGCTAGTTGCAGAAGAGTCTGTTCCCATTGATCTGGGACTGATATCGTACTGTCTCTTAACATGATATGCTCCATAGCCAGTTGTTCTATAGGGTACATAAGTGGTTTTCTCTTCTTTTGTCTTGACTATCAATTCATCTTTATAAGGACGATCTGTAATAGAATCTTGTATAAGAATGTTAGCAAACTAATTTTAGAGGGTTATTTAAACTTAAATGACTTTACTAGTAGGGAGGGGAACTAAAAAAAGAATAGGAGAACAGCCAAGTCTCTAGTTTACTATTGAGAGAGAAGCTGATATATCTAGAGGCTAGTTCAGTTTGGAACTATTGCATAGTCTGTTTCAAGAGCTTAGTTTCTAGCATACTAGAGAGAGGCGGTGTAAGAAAATCCACTAATTTGCCATTCACTTTTATGACACCGCTGCCGCCTAAGATACGTGGAAACCTAGCTCTTGCAACAGATTATATTGGAGGGTAATTGGAGGCCAGCTTCAGTTTACGGTAAGGCTAGCGCAAGGTAAACCCAGATTTTGTTCGGATCAATCAGCTATTCCGAATAAACCAAAGTATTTTAAGCGGAGTTCTAAATGACCTAGTCTGACCAGGTTGCTAATTGTTCAGTGGCCTGGCCTGAGATTTAGCCACTTCCTCAGGCCAGCTGTCGGCTTGGCAACCCTACTTCTAGGAATTGAGTACTCAGCCAATGATTGAACGACCAATCGCTGACTGGTCCCTAACTAATCCTAATGGTTTCTTATTGTCCCATCTCAAATTACTCTCCGACAATGTTTTAGTGCTAAAGTAGCTAAGTAAACTCCGGTGCGGGCACGGGTTGCGCAGTCCCTTTACTAATTCCTAACTCTTCTACACGGCAGCGGCGTCTTTTCTATTTGCTTTTGGGCCAAATTCCACGCACAAAAGGCGCTTATTTCCTAACAGTTTGCCGCTACCGCGCTCCGTTCCAACAAAACTAACTTTTGAGCGGGAAAACTATTGTTTAACTTGGTAAAAGTCAATATTTTCTTCTAGGAGAGAAAATAAACTAAAAGAAACTAAAAAGCAAAAAAAAAACAGAACAGTGTGCAATCTACGATGGAGAGGTGGTGCAGTGCATATACGAGGAGAAGCTTCTGGAAGGCTTCGGGATGGTGAATTTGGCGGTATTCCGGATCTACGGGCCCGCGTAGTTTGGAACCGAATTGGCCGGTGATCGGGTGGATACAATCTGTTTCAAAACCTTAACCGCAAAGTAAGATAGCAGAACTGAGATGGAGCGTCTCTACCAGCTTTCGCAAGCCTGGGCTTCGGACCCAAATGTGCCGTCGAGCAAAAACGGATTCGGGGCTTTTTTTCGATCCGAGCTGCCCAACTCTAGTAGCTGCGGTGTTATATACTTTAAATACTCCAAGGAAAAGCCAGTGATACCTTAAAAGTTCTGTACTTTAAATAACACCGCGCTAACTACTTGCTCCCCGGAAGCTTAGGTATTGGAATAGAAAACCCGGAATGCCGCACCTCCCGCTTCCAGAAGCTTCGTTGGGCTTCGGTATATGTAACTAGCCTGCGTAGTCTGAAGAATGGTTTCTATACGGGGTATCATAGGTAACTGCGGATCTAGGTGAGACAAGAATCGCTTGCGTCCTATGCGGAATTCTATCCGGATACTGTAGTTGTTCACCTGTTGGGGAAGGTGAGCTGGAGCTGTATCCCTGATCTCCCCAACGTGTTCCGTAGCGAGTGATAGAGTCTGAAATAATGAGACGGTTTAGGAAATGGAAGTTGGGAAGCTAGCGAACGGCCAAGCTACTTCTGATTAGTTGTATAACTAACGGTTTCAGAACTCTGCCTTTGGGATTTGCATTTATTCCAGTTGTTATTGAAACTTTTGTTTTTACTAGTAATTAGATAACTCAAATACTATAATGTGAATCAGGAGCTAGGTTTCTAGTGCGGTATTCAGAACTTTTTCTTGTTTATATAACACCGCTGCTCTCCAGGATACGGCGCTGGAAACCTAGCTCTTGATAAGGACTAAAGATCGTTACAAAGAGTTTAAACAGACCAAACTGTGATTGTGGATACTATTTTCTTGGATACAGCCCTTAGGATCCTAGGAAAATCTATAACCAGGTTAAGCTTTTTGAGTTTTCATGTTTTGGAGTTGTACATCCGAAAAGATAGAAAAACAGTTAAGAATACTAACATTTATCATCGGCAAGTTCCGATAACTAATCTACAACTAATCATAATAATATTCCGTTTCAACTACTCTAATAACTGAGACTTTTTCCTCGGCCAGCACCCAAACCTTCTTTTCGTCATGGCTAGGACTACTATCTACATACAAAACCACAGTTGTGTTAGCAGTCGGCACCGGTTGCGTGCCAACAGACACGAAGTATGGGTCAGGGGGCACCGCGGTTGCGCCAGTACCTTTTCTGTTTCGTTCGAATTTCGCGTATTTGTCGTAATCGGGCGCCGGCGACTCATTTCTGTACTGTGGTGATGCACTACGGCTGCGATCGGGGATGGAGAGCTTTCTCTTAATGTGGGCGGAGCCTAAAGGGAAACTACTAAGCTAAGCTAAGCGGGCTACTGTAGTTACCGTAACCTGCTGATCTATGTGGCATGATCTCTCTGGGACTCGGTGGTACTTCATCGTCTTCAATTACGACTGGTGGTCTCAGCACGAATGATGGACGTTTGCGTTCTTCGGTTTTTTCTACTGAAAATAACAAAAATGTTTTAGTTTTATAGATATCGATTTTTCAGATTTAAAGGTTGTACCCAGCCCTGTGGATTATTCTCTGACAAAGGGATCGGTCTGCTTTAAAACGTTTACATTTAAAGGGTCAGCTCCGTTTTAATTTGCTATCCGATGTTGTCTTAGGCTTCTTTCAATTGCGTAAAAGATCTGTCCCGCACGAATTTTTCGGTTTTCCTTACCCTGTGCTGGTTCAGACGACGGAGTCCATCCGACCATTCCAATGGCATTCAATGGCTCTTCGCAATAATCCTGAATATTATTTAATTTATAGTTTTACTTCTTAATTCTAGTTTGTATTAAGAGCTAGGTTCCCGGCGTATTACCTTTGGGAGCAGCGGTGTTTAGCAAAGCGATACGGTGGTTTAGGAAGAACACATCTTTTAATTTAACACCGCTAGACTCCAGGATACCGCGCTGGAAACTGGCTCTTGATACAGACTATATTATTATTTGTAACATTTCTAAAATATACTCTGACCCCATCAATAACAGTCTGTCTAACTCAATTTATAAGTTATAATCCTTTTTTCATTATTTACTAGTATGTTCGTTGGTAACGAGCAAAACAACATGTAACTCTGTTTTGCAAAGTCTGCAGGTCAAAAATCTTTATCGAGTCTGATTCGGGTCGATACTTAGAGATAAACCGCGCGTTTTCGAGGCCGCAGCTCCCAACTTACCCTGAAAGGAACCTTTGCCGAGTTGAGGTTCTCCAGATGTCTGAAGGCAGTGGAAATGAATGGAATGCTGCTGCCGGAGAGAACCCATCTTCCTGTAAGGGGAATACGTGACTACGTACGCAGTATGGAGCGTTGGAGCTTTAGATTAAATGGGGATTTAAGGTTGACTCCAGAACGATGAACAGTAAACTTTTAGGTTATTTACTCTTTCCAGCTGTACTAAATAGTGTTAAGTAGTCTGCCAAAGTTTCCCAGCTCTGTAAGAGTACTCTTAGTTGAAAGTCCAGATATTGTTGCGGATTGGTCAGTTGATTCCGAAACATAGTTCTCCTTGCGCGGTATAATATAGTCTATTTTAAAACCTAGAATGCTTGGTGCCGCCTCACTCGAGGCTCGGCGTTGCAAAATGTTGTCTTCGAACGGCGTCTGAATTGCCCAATTTTCAATTTTTTGAAGGCTAAATTTCGTAACACCCCACATCGAGTAAGGAGGGTTTTGAATCCTATTTTAATAAGTGGTCAATTTTGTTAGAATTCTTTTAGACCTAGATTTAGTCTAACTAACCTTCCAAATCGAGATACTTGAGTCTGTTTGGTCCTCTTCCCTGAATACGAGTATCCATATGGAAGTAGCGAATGTCATCGGTGCGGAGACCGAAGTCAGGAAGAGCCATTGTGGAAGTCATTGGAGCCATTACCTCAAGGGTGGAAGTTAGAAAGATTAGAAAATACTCAAGATGGATATTCAATTGAAATTCTTCTAGGTCCGTGTAAAACTTGGGTCTGTAGCAAGAGCTAGGTTTCCAGCGAAGTATCCTGGAGAGTTATATAAAAATGAATAATCGTTGGATTGGGAGCCTTTTCTTCAAAAGATTTTCAAAATTTTTTTGATATAACACCGCTGCTCCACGGGATACTGCGCTGGAAACATAGCTCTAGACCTAGACTATATAATATAGAACAAACTGTTTAGAAGCAAAATGATTCGAAATATGGTTGACTGATATAGTTTGGTTGGTTAAAAAAACAATCTCACTACAATTAGGCGATCAAGAATCATAAATAATCATCCTAGCTACTGAATTTGAGCTGTCAATTGGTCTCACAACTCAAAAGACAAGGTTCAACCAGTCCTATAAACTAATGAAGACAGAAAGGTTACTGTAAGTTAAGTTTTGTTGCTGCCTAGTAGTAGGTGGTATTGTTTCCTGACAGTCGCCTGCTGTCTGTTTATATATTGAATACTTTACCGACTGGGGGGTCAAACCACGCCCCCTTAGAAATCCTCTTAGTAGTTTCTTCTTCTTCTTTTACTCTTTTTCCACACGGAACATACGAACGTTACAGAGCAAACAATTTACAGACTAATCTTAAGAAGAAAAAACCGAAATTTAGTTTCCGTGAACATGGATACGATTACATATTGCATAAAGATGGATACGGGATTAAGTTCAAATACATATTCAATTAAGTTTATTAGACAAATAAAAACACAAAATTGTAATGTAGAACATTTATTTATATTATTCAAGTAACAATGTATGAATGATATCGGAAAATTCTTTATAACTTCAAACCAATTCAGCTCGACGATTGGCAGTACTGATTAAGCTGAAAATACTAGACTGATACTAGGCTTTGAAGAGAAAAGCTCCGTGAACAACTCATCCAGCGACGGGGCCAAGCTTTCAGCTTTTAGCAATCTTTTAACAAGCAAGCTTTTACCAAGGAATTAGAGTGCTCTTGACTGGCCCAAGTTGAGCTACCGGGAACAAAACTTATGGAATATTAGCCGCGCGTTGGGAATAGAGGCCCGGAATATCCGTAAAATATTCCGGTCGATCTCAAATTTCGTTACCAATATCCAGAAATCCGATCAATGGACACTTCATAACCCTTCCGTTAAGGTAGAGTAGTTCGTTTGTGAGCGCCAAGGTTAAGATCTGAACTTGGCACTTGTCTGCCATTTACCGGCCGGCCCGGCCCCTTTTCCCAAAATGCACATCAAGTATCTCGGTGGTGTTCAGCCTTGCAAGTTCTTCTTATTCCTACCTTTATATGGATTGTCAGCTACTATTCGGACCCTTCCGTTGGCAGCTAGAGCCTTTCCAGTAGGCGGCGGCAGTGAGGCGGCTCTGTTAATAACGCCGGCTAGAGCATGCTTGTCCCAAGTGATCTGTAAATAATATAAATTAGTAGTTTAATAGAAATAACCAAATAGTTTTGAAGTTCAGAATTAGGCTTTGTATGAGCTGCGAAAACAATTTCATGAATCGAAAACAATTGCAATATCATGCTAGGGACATCCTTATTCTCGTCAATATTCATGTCTGATTGAGTCGTTTTATATATTACTTTGAATCCGCAATGAGTGGTTGACACTAGATTAGTTCTTTATAACACTTTTTATATTACCTTTTCTTTCACTTGATCTTGGGGAGCACTTGGATTGCCATTGGCATCACATCCATGTTGGACAGCAAACGGCGAAGGCTTACCTAAACACAAAAGTTATTATTAAACTGCCTCAAAAAGCATTTAGTTATACCATAATTTATGGACCATAAAGTATTCAAAAATCCCATTTTAGCTCTTCCTGAAATATTAACGACCCTGTGTTTACAGCTGCTGCGAGGCGGAGTGCTTCAAACCATTTGGAAATAGAAATTCCCGTTTTTTCTTATTTAACGAAATTAGAATTATATGTTATATTATTTTTTTCCCCATTTAACGTCCCATATCAATTCCATTGCTAAGCAAGTATACAATTATTATGATTTTTGCTCGTGTGAAATGTGTAGGCGTGCAGAGTTGGAAAATGGTTGCTTCTTTTCTAACCATTTACTTTAATACTTAGTCACATGGGTGGTCGCACTGGGCGCTCATTCTGCTCATGAGCAAACTTATGGTTGTTAGGGTAACAATGAGCAAATTGCGACCCGTGAGGAAACCATCAAAACCGCTGCGGAACCAAGCGCCGCTGATAAGCCCTCCAGCATATTCGCGTTTATTTATGTGTACAACCAGCCATGAATCATATATATGAGCTTTTAAAAGATACCTCCATATTTTGTTCATTTTATGCTAACGCCTTTCAAAGCCAGTCAACAATAATGCATGGAACGGCGAAGGGACTTTATCCCCTATTTATTTAACTTCAAAATCCCGTAATTTGTTGTATTGTTGAATGTTGAACCTTCGCGGTCTTGGTTAAGGCTGAAATTGTAGAAAATATTGCGAAAGCTCACCAGTCTTTTCGGCCATACGGTTCTTATCTGCTAAGGTATCCAGTTGTTCATCAGCTCTTGTTCTGTATACAAGTCGGAGCATTACCAGTCCCACGCATCCGAAAACGATGATTATAGTGATCAGGCACAGGAAGATTATAATCATGTTGTCCACTACACTGTTGTTAACCCCTAGAACGAAGCCAAATTTAATATTGTGTGGATGCTAGTTAACATACATGAACCGTCCTCCAAATTCTTAGGGTCATTGATGCCGATGATATCAAGCGGTCTGTACACTGAAATCATTGTTCACTTCATTATTCCGATAGTAAATCAGCATTTTTGTCAAGGCATACATCGCAGTATGTTCACGGTTAATCTGTTACAAATTAACACACTGTGGCTTAATTATAAGGCATATGTCAGTTCCCCTTGCCATGTAAAACTTTGGATACGAACCTGCGAGTGACTCGGATGCCTTGCGTGTAGTCGTTGTGTTGGTTATTGGTCGTGATCTTGGTCTTGCTGATGGTCGGCAGATTACATCCGAGGCTAGTAGAACTAGAAATAATATCCACAACCTCATTGCGGAAGACTAAACTATATAATGCATTCGTTTTTGAGCTATTCAGTTCTTTTCATTAGACCGGAAATGTAATCTTGTTGTCTTGTTAAGTCTAGTATTCCTGTTTAACTTAGACGGTTTTGTTTCGCTTGTTTCTCCTGCTGTGGCTATACTTGTTTTGCACTTTCTCTCTGATTGGGTTATTGATCACATTTGGTGACCATTTCCATGTTCATTGGCATTTTATATACATTCGTGTTCTCTCTGCGATTACATTTGTTTGTTTATATATTCGCCATTCTGTCGCGAGTCGGTCATAATCCGGTCATTTGTTTTTAACACCATAATAACAGCAATTTTGGGCCTTTACCAACGTTCGGGTTTTAATTTGACTCTTTCACCGTCAAAAACATCATCTTTGAGGAATCTTTCTCTTTTTTTATTTCTTTTTTTTTCTAATGTACCAATGATCAACAAAATTGTTTCTTTTCAGGGAGACTCGCATGCCTAGGGTTCGTCTGCGATCCGAGATATTGGTTGACGGACGGTCTTCACTGTGCGGTAAATGGATCCACTGGCTAAATGGTGGTGAACACTGGACCCATCGACATCTGTCAGTGTTTCTCCTAACCTTCTTCAGGTATCTCTACAAATATTTTCTCGTTCTTATTAGTACTCTCTAGTTTTGCGTTTATCCATGCATCTCGGAAAACTCTTTCCACCGTGAAGCCTTCAATGATTACCTGCTGGACACGCAATGTCTCCGGTCACGAACCGTTGTTTCCAAACGAGGATGCGGCTTCCGAATATTTGGCCCTCTTGGATGGCGGATTTTTATTCGCCTATGCTCTGGTAGGTAAGCTTCCAAATTCGATAATTGAAACGAATGTTTTTCAGGGCTTATTTGCTGGAGGAGTTTTGGGGGATTGTTATGATCCCAAGACAGTGTTGTCGTTTGGAATGTGGCTCTCTGCAATTGCGGTATTCATATAACAGCAAATCTTGGACTCATAGATGATGTTTTAGACATTTTCTTTCGGATATTTAACTGAAGTCTTTGGAATTTACTCAAAGACACTGTATGCTGCTTTGTGGATAGCTAGTGGCCTTTTTCAGTCTGTCGGATGGCCAACTGAGGTACTTTATCATGTTCAAGTGAAATTGAAATAATATATTTAATAGGTTTGTATAATGGGTAATTGGTTCGGTCATGGATCACGAGGAGCGGTTTTGGGTCTTTGGTCAGCTTGCGCTAGTGTTGGCAACATAATTGGAACTCTTGTCTCAAGTCGCCTTCTGGTTTACGGGTATCAGGTAATATTTCGATTTTTTTCAGTATATTTATTTTTCGCAGTATGCATTTGCGGTCAACTCTGGCCTGCTTTTCGTGTGCGCCTTTCTGGTCTATTTCTGCCTGTCTTCGACTCCATCGGAAGTTGGTAAGTTTATACAATTTTCTTCTTCTTTTATATAACCATTTTCATTTGCGCTAATTTAACCGCAACTCTTATTTTTTAGGATTGGAGGATCCCCCAGAGACTCCTGATGAAATCAACCACGTTGTTGAAGTTCGTCACGAGCCACATGAAAGGGCTAAGCCCATCGGATTTTGGAGAGCATGGATGCTTCCGGGAGTGTTAGCCGTTAGTTTAATATACGTAGTGTGATTTAATCTGTTTCTGCTCCAGTATTCTCTTGCGTATGCATGCCTCAAATTGGTTAACTATGGGTTCTTCTTCTGGCTGCCCTTCTATCTCCACTCGCATTTTGGATGGGAAGAGGCAGACGCCGACGCACTTTCTACCTGGTATGATGTCGGAGGAATCATTGCTGCTATAGTAGCTGGAAGTGCTTCAGTTAGTTTGATGAAAATTGATGTATTATATTTTTTTGTTGCAGGATCATTTTGCCTCACGAACTCCGATCATCATGTCAATGCTGTTCGCTTCTATTTTTGCCCTTCTTGCTTATGCTCGTACGTTTTCTTTACAAAATTTGTAAGTAATTAAATTATTTTACAGATTCGCCTAGTTCTTACCTAGTGAATGGAATCTTGTTAGCAATTACTGGATTTTTCATCGGTGGTCCTGCAAACATGATTTCTAGCTCCGTATCCGCTGATTTAGGTAACATTTTATTCTTCGTAGAAGTCATTTCGGGTTTTAGGTAAATCACGTGAAATTCGAGGCAGTGCGGAGGCTCTTTCTACGGTTACAGGAATTGTGGACGGTATGACGATATAAAAGCCGTAACTGTAACCTACTGTTTAGGCACGGGAAGTACTGGAGCGGCATTCGGTCAGCTTCTCATACCTGCCATTCAAACATGGTTTGGATGGAATTTCGTGTTCTACGGTTTCATGTTTATGGTGAGTTATGAGTACTCTATTTTGCCACTATACTTCATACATTTTTATGCACACGAAGTTTGATTGTCAAAATAATCGAAATCTTAGTACCGCTTTACCATTTTATGATTCGATTTTATGTTCAATTTCTAACTGTTAGTTGACGGATGTTGTCCATGATAAAGGGAAGATGATTTATGTACAACCCAAGATGACTTCCAGAAATCTACTCACTGTTCTTTTTTTCAGATGATGTGCACAACTTTGTGTCTTTTGCCATTGTTACTGCGTGAAATGTGCAGTAGGAGAATACATTCCTCAAGCAGTTCTGAAGCAGGAGACGAGGCCGAGGAACTACTACAGGTTTGTCGCTTATTTATTCACACATCTATCCGTTACTTATTCAGAATGACAACCTTCGACGGAGGCGGTCATTATCCGATGACGACAGCGATTGAAATATATGTATATAGTTTTTATCTCGATTTTCTTTTATATGTTTAATTTATTTCTAACTTATAGATAGTTTATTGTATTTATATAATGTGATAATATAATGGGTGATATGTACACAGGTAGTAATTTATATCTCTGTTTATAGTTTAGATTTTGTTTCCATCTTTCTTTCCATGTTTTTGAGGAACTTCTCAAGTTCATTTTGCACTTCTGATGTAAACTGTAATAAATTTCGATTGTACCGTTTACTTTTTGATTTATAACCTCCAGATAGTGTGTCCCTCCTTCCACAATGTTGATTGACTTTTCTTTCGTTTCGACTCTTTCTAGGAATTTTATTGAGTTCTCATGTGGGACGGTCTGAAAAAATGCAGTGGTTTGCTGTCTCTTGGGTTGGACCAACATCATCGTCTGTTCCGTGAACGATGTGGACGGGGCACTTAATGGGAATTGAGCCGGGTTGAGCAGTTATGCAGGTCTGAATTGGTACTTCTGTTATAGATGATGTTCTTTTGAAGTACTTACGTCAAGATATTGCTTGAATCCGTCATAGTCAACAAGTGCCGGATAGCCATTCCTCGAAGCCGGATGAACTAGTGTCTTTCCACTTTTCAGAAACTCCAGTGCCCCCGGTGCTAGTCGATCAACGTATGAAAATGTTAGATGTGTCCCAGGGCAGAATAGGAACAATCCCTACATATGTATTTTGGTTCTATGGTATTGTTGTTGTCTCACCTTCACGTTTTGCGGCCTTTCTTTGGTCGCATTCAGGGCTGCGTGAGCACCTGCGCTGGTGGCCATAATGACATAATCATTACCATCTGAAACTCTATGTTTTCTTCATTGTATTCTAATCTGTTTTACTCATTTTGTTCAAGATGTCTTCTTTCCATTCAGTTATTCTCCAAACTTTGTCAGTTGATCCTGGATTTCGGTAGATCAATCTATATTTTGCGTATATGTTAGTTGGTTGATGAAACTAAACAAACCGTTCAAAGTTCCAATTCGGCTTCGATTCGAAATATTTGACAAGCGCTTGTCCTGACCTGTTATTTATGGAGGACCCAAGGCCGTGACAATATAATACATTCAGCTTCTTAATACGCATAGTTTGTGATTGCCTGGGCTGGAAGTTGGCTAGGAAAATGGCTACACTCTGCGATTTATTGTTATGGACTATACTTTCACTTATATAGTGTCGCACGCGTTCGCACACTTATAGCGCTTTCACAGTTTCAAACGTCTCTACAGGCGAGCAATATACATCCTTCAAATGGTGTGAAACTAATACAAATGAAGTCCCTTTACAGCAATACAAACAAAGGCAGAAAAAGTAATTTATTTGAACCAATACAATTACTTGAATAGTTGAGAATAAAAATAGTAAATTAGCAGCAATTTCCTCCGTGATTCGAGTGTTTCTTGTCCTTGTCGTCTTTCTTATCGTTGTCCGGAGGTGGTGGAAGAGTATGACCGCGACAATGTTCAGTCTACAAAAATAGCGTATGCAAGTCGAAGGTGAATTATGAACTTCATACCTCATTTTCATCTTGTTCCCAAGTTGACGGATCATCCCACACTCTAGGCTTCGTGTAGATGCAACAACAGTTAGACTTCAGACGACCAAGATGTTCATTATCTAAAATATATGTTAAATTCACAATAAATAGTTTTGATACCGATAACGCCTTCGGCCCAAGTTACTCTTGGCCCATCGTAAGGTTGTGTGGCACGCAGACGCAAAACAAGAGGCTCCTTCTAAACGTAGAATGTGAAAATTTGAGAAATATGTCGTAAGCTCAAACCTGCTCAACGTCCTCTGTAACCGTTTCAGTAGCAGCACCACAAGAATTAGCAACCGAATCCATTGGTGAAACACTGGTGGAATAAACCCCCAACTGCATCTAATTTCTCCTAACCCAACAACAAGAATACTCCCGTTATACCTGTAAGAATATGCAAAACAAATGTTACGAGTAAAAAAAGTTCATTGGTTCGTAAAACGAAAACATTAAACCACGTTTGATGAATAGAATGCCATGAGGGTTACACCGGGAATTCAAAAGTGGTCTAAGTGAAACACAAAAAATGTACACGTGAAAACTATGATTTTAAATCAAATAAAGATCGTTATGAGCTGTATTCCTTATTCAGCGAACGACCGATGATAAGTCTCCGAACCTAAACTATCCAATAAGATCAGAAAAAAATAGTTTCATACCTCGCTAGTACCCGCTCCAATTTCGTATAGTTTTGCATCTCTTAAGAGACGGCCAGTTGGATAGTCATTAATATATCCATTTCCTCCTAAATAAAGAGCAAATTAATAAAGGTGATATTGCATCATTTACCTAGAATCTGAATGGCATCCAGAGTAACTTGCGTGCACTGTTCAGCCAAGTAGAGAATAACTCCTGCGCAGTCCTAAAAACGTCAATGAAATTGAAACATCGGAATATCTTGAATTACCTTGTTTGAAACATGACCAGCATCAGCAGCCTTTGCGGCAGTGTACAAATAAGCACGGCAAGCATTCAAACGGACGTACATATCCGCAAGCTTTCCTTGGAGAAGCTAGAATACATAAATTGATATATGATAATAACTATTTATTGATACCTGGAAAGTTCCAATAGGTACTCCGAATGCCTTTCTTTGGTGAGCATAGTCAAAGGCAATATCACAGGCAGCTTGCATTATTCCAAGCGGACCTCCAGAGAGAACGAGACGTTCATAATCCAATCCGGTCATCAAAACATAGACTCCCTTACCAATGCCTCCCAAGACATTCTCAGCTATAAGAATATACATGATATAAAATAATAAACGTATATACTAACCTGGAACTTCACAGTTATCAAAAACCAATTCACAGGTGTTGGATCCACGCATTCCAAGTTTGTCCAATTTTGGAGAAGTGGAGAATCCAGGCATACCCTAAAAGAAAGTGATAAATGCATAAATACTAGTAAATACCTTTTCAACTAAGAAAGCAGTTATTCCATGTTGATTCTTTGCTGGATCAGTCTTGGCGTAGACCACCAAAACATCGGCGTCAGGTCCATTAGTAATCCAGAACTTGGTTCCGTTCAAAATATACCTGAAGAGAAAAAGTAAATCCCATTATAAAGTGTAGATAAAATAGTTAAACGATATAACATACTTGTCACCCTTTTTGTCTGCTCTGAGCTTCATACTAACGACATCTGAGCCAGCGCCAGCTTCAGACATGGCCAATGCACCGATGTGCTCACCGCTGATCAACTAAACCATAAATGATTGTGCAAAAACTATCAAAGCAAAACCTTAGGAAGATATTTTTCCTTTTGCTTCTGACTGGCATTTCTGACAATTTGATTGACACAGAGATTGGAATGAGCACCATAGGAAAGTGCAATGGATCCAGATGCACGTGATAACTCTTCCATGGCAATAACGTGGTTGAAGTAGTTCATGTTGGAACCACCGAACTCTTCTAAACCAGCAAATGTGAACTGTTAGATGGAAATCCCGAACCTGGAGCTGTGATTCCAAGAAGACCTTGATCTCCCAGTTTCTTCCAGAATGGCTTCAAATTGTCCCATCCGTTATCCTTATCGATGGCTGCCGCAAATGGAGCCAACTCCTTGTCGGCAAAGGAACGGACGGATTGACGTAGCTAAACATGGTGTAAATTAAGACAATCAAAATATAATATACCGCAATTTCCTCATCATTTAAACCGAAAACACGGTCATTGATTGGATAGGCCGACATCCATCGTTGAGCATTGCCAATTCTGAAGTTCCGTAGAAGGGCCATTCTAAACACAATGGGTAACAACAACAAGTTCATCAAATGAACAAATAGGTCAATGAAGGCAAGAAACCACTTTGCTTGAGAGAAGTTTATCACAACCGTTTATTATTCAAACGAAATAAAAAATAACGAATTCAATAAAAAATATCACAGATTTAGCAAGGTACAATTAACCGAAACATATAAATTAGAGTGTTGGAGCAGTCGGAACTTCGTTGTTCTTTATGCTGTTCTTTTTAGCGTAAACAGCTCTAGCTATTTTACGCTGCAGGATCCCTAGTCGGTCGATTAAAGACGAGACCACCTAAACGACATATTAATTGAATTCACTATCTAAACAAACAACCTCATTTGTGTTATTAGTTCTGGTTTGAACATCAACCAGCAGACCGGCATAATGCTGCAGATCGTACGCCATTGCTGATTCATCCATTTCACGCAAAAGCTAAAAATAAAGAATTAACAACAAACAATAACATAAGTCAAATCTTACCTCAGAAAGGGATGAAATGTTAGCGTTTTGGCTCTTCTGTGCATCCAAAACATCCATTATTTTGGACTGCAGATCCAGTAGGTGAGATTCTAGTGCGGATAAGGTCATCTCACCAGAATCAAGTGAAATCGCACCAGTTTGCGGTTGAAAATCCATCTGAAAAGAAATTAAACAATATTAGCAAATGTAGACAAAAATTCAATAAAACGCGCATAAAATACAATACCAGTGACTGTTGCCGCTCCTACCACACTATTTACGTACGTATGTGCGAGCGAGTCGACTAATGCGCACGAAAGATTAGAACAAAAACTGCCGAGATCATATCAGCAACCATATAAAAGTAAAAATACCTGAAAAACTGTTGAATAATTTGGAATCCATTGCTCCAAGAAGGTACATTGTAAAAACAGCCGAAATCGTCGACTTCACTGAACCACGTGGTGATTGTAAAGTGTTGCTGGCTGAAAGGTGCACTGATATCAATGGCACAGAGAACAGCCAAACGAAAAAAAGAAACGAGAAATGACAGATACTGTGTCAGACATTCATACTTCAAAAAGCGTTTGAAGGATAAGATAATTAATCAGAAAGATACAAAACTATATTGCAGTGGTAGAGTGATATGTGGCAAATATACACATTGTTAGTTGAAAAAAGTGTAGAAAGTGCAAATGTCATGTTAAAAAACCTGAAAACTAATTAGAATACCCGACTTTGTAGTCCGGACTCCGGAAATGCCTTTGGGACTCCCGACCTCTATTCATCCAGCCGTGGCAAACGTTTGGTGGCAGCGCGGTTGCATGAAAGAGCACGTGCCGTGTCACCGCCACAAATATTGGTTTTTTGAATTCAAGCGCTACATCATTTTGCTTATGAGATTCAAAGTTTGACTCAGATTGCTGTCGAAGCTTCAAAAGAACTTGTGAGGCTTAAGATATAAAAGGTGTTAAAAGTTGTTAGAGCAAGATTACGGACTTTCACTTAAAGGCATGGTCGTTTTTGTGTTGAATAGAGCTAACCATTTCAGACTCAGTAAAATATGTTGTGGTTCTTTGCTATATAAGCTAGCATATATACCTGATTGTAGCTATTTTCGAAGATCATTTGTTAGCTATGAGATAAACATCAAGTAGGATAAACAAGTAGCAATATATTTTTAAGTAATTTGTCAAGCGAGACAATTAAACAATGTAAAAGCGATATTGGGGATTTTAGAGTTTATAAATACTGGAATTTATGAACAGACCACCCACTTCGTTGCCTTCAGTGGTCAGTTGAAATAGAGATGTATTCATATGTTAGGCGAAACGGATAAGCACCTAGGTTCCAATGGTTCAGTTCAGTTTCTCGGATAGTTTATTCACGGAATGTTCTATTGCGTTATACAGGCTCGCTACCGAACCGTGCCTGTTCTATGCCTTTTTTCGAATACTGTTTAGCTCTGCTTTTTACGGAGTACTTAGATTAATAATGCTCGACTTGGAGTTCATTAGCAAGCCCTTCCAATTCAACCAGTGAATAAAACTTTTGAAGTAGGGTAGTCATGGACAGGCCCTTACTCGTATCGGGTCAAACATTTTCAAAAAGACCTGGGTTAAAATCATTGAATAATTTTAATGGTAAATCGGGTCACCGGAGAGGTTTCTGAGGAACCTGACTGACCAGTTATAGAGTGACTTCCTCCAGGGCTGCGCAAATCCTCGGACCGGCATTGGATTGCCGGGCCTATTTTTTGGTAACCATTGGAATCTGGTTTACGGGCCGGCCTGTACGCTACTCCTGCTCTTATACCCTGAACAGGAGTAACCCCTATACAAGACGGAATCCTTTTCAGATTTTCGGCCCTGCCGCGGGCCGGCCCGCTAAATCCCCACCCCTACTTCTAAGCTGTGGGTGTGTTCTCTTACTTTCCATACAGTCAGTTGAGCAATGTGCTCATTGTGGATCCTCCCTCCGCTCCTTCAAATCCCGCAGCCTGCCGTTAGCCCGTCCTTCGTGGAGTGCCTATGCCTGTTGTAAGAACAAACAGTGCGAGTGGATTCGCCCACAGTATGCGCCGCAGAAGCCGCGCCAGATACCGGCTAAATGATGCCACTTAGCCAAATCCCAGCCAACTAACCAGCTATCTTTATTACTAACATATTATTATATTATATTTTTATATTACTTATTAGAGACTGCGCCGGTAGTTAGATTTGTAGCGCGTGTGGGTATAGTCGCGGTGTTACAAAGTTTCGAAGAGTCTTTTTCAGAAATAGAACCTAGTAAAAAATAATTTGAAGTATCGCGAAATGAATTTTCTGATCGCAAAAAAGTAATATGTTCTGTCTTTTTCAAACTCTGTATTCTTGCCGGTGGATTATACCAGTCGCGGTGTTACAAAATGTTGAAACAATGACTTTTGAGCAAGTGTCTATAATACCGCGCCAGTCATATGTATTTGAAGCTGCCTATAGTATGTAACAAAAGCTAGTTTCCCCCGCAGTATCCTGTAGACAATATGTGTTACATAAAAATGAATGTACTTTTAAAGAAAAGGCTCCTAACCAACTGATTTACAATTCATTTTGCTCCCAGGATACTGTACTAGAAACTTAGCTCTTGATACAGACTATAGAACTAGATTCTCAACGTCTTTTGTTATCTCATATTATCCTTTATAACCTTTTAATTCCAGATATGTCCTGGGAAGGTGACTCCCTCCGCTACGGAGGTCCACAAAGTGATGTTGATGAGGACGAGGTAAGCGAAGCTAAAAATGCAGTCTTGTCCGGAAATGAGGACATTACCGTTATAGAAATAGAAATACATGGTGACTATAAAACAGAATCTGCTAGATATTGAACGAAATGGAATCAAAACTTAGTTGAATGCAAATAATAAGTATAAGACTTTGCAAACGGGATGTGCCAGCTCTCCAACAGCCAGCAACGGTCTAGTCTGATAATAATAGCTGGCTTTTTCGGAAACTTCCCTGAATCTTTTGTAGACGACAATAGTATAAACCTTTCCGGTAATAAAACTTTCTATTTTGCTCAACCCTAAACTATTGCCTAAATAATCCTAGATATCCCTAGTCTATTTCTTATTGCGAGCAACCTTCACTCTACAGGACAAAACGAAAACAGTGACAGATCCCCTTCATAAAAGTAAAGAAATAATTACTCCCATAGTCAGCGCCGCGAGTAATAATCGTGTGTCCCTTGCGTGTTTATAGGATTTTTAACAACAGGCAAATTGCACGCGCGTACTTGCAAAGTACAATATTGAATGGAGAGGGGCCGCTAGTTGATGGCGCGGTGCCCGCAAAAGGGGCTCGGACAAGTGTTGAATTCTCTACACTCCATCATTACTCTTGGCGCCGACTATAGTTATTCATGGTCTTACAAAGTTGCTTAATATTGTACGCATATTCTCAAAACAGGCCCAGCCCGCACCTTGTTAAACCCCCTAACGCTACTAGTCCTGAATCCCAAGTTAACTAAAATTTCTGACATAATAGGCGCTTTTTCCTGCTCTGACATCTATATTGGAATTAAAAATTGAAGAGCCCATGTTAAAAATGACCTTCCTTATTATTCCATGTTCAGAGAAAGGTCGGGCCCGTAGCTACATATAGTTAGTACTCCATGTTTATCCCGATTATCCGTAGGCGCTGCTGAGTGACTTGTGACAGTGTTTGAGTGTTGAGAAAAAGAAAGATGATTTGTTTGTCAGGACACTTCAAACACACAAAATCAATACAGAAAAGAGCAGATATCCCAAATCCACAAAATAATCAGAATTATTAATTTAATATTAAAATATATAAAAAATATACACCACTCCGTGTTATATGAAGGGATTACAGTGCCGGGTTGAATAAAGTTTGAATTGGGGGAATTGAACTATAGTCTGTATCAAGAGTTATGTTTCCAGCGCAGTATCCTGGAAAGAGGCGGTGTTAAATAAAAATGAATGTACTTTTGAAGGAACGGCATTTTTAAATAACACCGCTGCTCCCTTGGATACTGCGCTGCAAATCTGGCTCTTGATATAGACTATAATGTAGCTAATTTGTGACATTAATAAAATATATAATAAAACTTGAACAGGAGATCGAGATTGGCGAAATGACCGCTGAGGTGAGTTCGCAACATTCGAATAAGTTATCTTCCTAAGTTTCTAAGTTTTCTAAGTTTGGCCCCATTTGGTTCCGAGTATCCCGAGTGGAATACTGGTTACGGTAGCCGAGTATCCCTAGTACAATACGGGTTACGGTAGCACATTCCTTTATTTTTAGGCCAGAAAGGTTGCCGAGAGAGAACGTAAGAAGGAAGAAGTCCGTAAGAGACTGGAGGAAGCATCAAGAATGAAGAAGGCCAAGAAGGGATTCTTGACTCCAGACAGAAAGAAGAAGCTCAGAGTAAGTCTTAAAAGATGTCGATAACACGAACGCTTACAGGAATGAAAATATAGTATTCTGCTACAAGAACCTAAAAGGTAACTGTGGCTTTTGAGCAGTTTGTTGCTACCGGGGCGCGGAATTCGGATTTTAAAGTAAGCAGCCCAAAGCCGTTGGATAACGCAGATTGCGTTCTATCTAGGCATTTCTGAAAAGAACAAAAACAATATGGTTACAAGGCTTTGAAGAGAACAAGACGTTCTATGAATAGGGACTCAAAATTGCGCTGAAGAGTTTCCAATAAAGGACTGCAAACGTAGACAAAAAGCTACAGTAACCTACAGTAACCCTTCTTATTCTAGAAACTTCTTATGATGAAGGCCGCTGAGGATCTTAAGCAGCAGCAAATGTTGAAGGAACAGGAAAGACAGAGAATTCTCCAAGAGAGAATCATCCCTCTACCAGATCTCGATGATTGCGGTTAGTGGCTAAATCAGGACTGAGTAGTCCGGCGGGCCGGCCCGGGCCCATCTTTGAAAAATCGTGGGCCTGCTCTTATGCAGGACTAATAAAAGTTTATAAATAGGCTAACAGAAATAGTAACGGCGTTGATAATACCGTGTTTAAAATATAATATGCAACTATTAATCAGAACTGGCAAAACCCAGCCTGCGAATTTCACTGGTCGGCCTGAAATGGTTGATTCCGAAAAATAGCACTGAAAACTAACTTTTTTGAACAATATTCGCTAAAAAAGTGTGACATAGACTACGGCCGGCGAGGGCCGGGACCGACTTTTTATGAAATCGTTCCGGGCCGGCCTTTTCCCAGTCCTGGCGAAAACAGAACTGTTTTTAATGTAAAAAGACCACTCCGGGAATTCCAGAAAATAATAGTTAACAAGTAACTGAAACAACAAATTTAATAAAAGAATGAAGAAAATATGATTCCATGGCGACGGTATACTTTTTAAGCGGTGCTATAAAAACTGGCGGTTTGCACACCTTAGAAGTTTTTGCGCTCGAAATAGTGGGCAGACCCTATACTAAAACCAGTATAGTAACGATTATTATTAGCAAATGATGCTGTTTTGGTGCGGTCCCCATCATTATGATCTATGAACTTTAGTAAACTGATACTTGTTTAGTAGTTGGAATGTCTAGTTAACCACCAGATCAAATACTATTAGTCTCCTGTTATGCCTATTTCGATAACACAGATTCTTATCGGGAAAAGTCCCAAGTCCACATTTTTGTCAAGAAATTCAGGGATGCAGAGAATTTTCAATGAAATTGTAGTGGAAAATCAACAATAGTTTCTCTGAACAGTCTAGGTTATATGGCCTGTTTCCAAATCTAGACTGCATTGTGCCGGACAGGGGTGACAAAGGCCGGTCCTACTGGGCCCCACTGAAATACCAGAATTATTCCAAAATATCCTATTTTGAAACAATATTGGAAATTGATCGGTTTCGAAAGTGAGGGAAGGTCCTCTTTTCGCAAAAGTACCCCGGAGCCGTCCCGCACTTTTGCCACCCCTGTGGCCGCAGAATAGAAACGCCCGGGTGGGTGCCCGGGCAGTTGACATTTGTGGCCCGGGCATGCTAAAAACTGCCCGGGCTTTTTATTAAGAGCCTTTCTCATTTGAAATATTTCAGATGATTTGGATGATGTTTACGAGCAGATGAGATCTCGTCTGATCGAGTTAGAGTCTGAGAACTACGATATTTCTTACACAGTCAGACAGAAGGACTTTGAAATTAACGAGCTCACCATTGCCGTTAATGACTTGAGAGGAAAATTGTAAGTAGAACTGACGGCTCGCCAGAGTTAAAGGACTGGGCTCTCATTTTAAAATTAAAGTTCATTTTTACTGGAAAGCTTTGACCAAATCATTCAAAAAACTCATTCGCACAGATTGAGCTATGGCCTTTCCAATGATATATGAATTAAAATGAATTGCTTAACAAAATAAGCATATGAGCATCAAGATTTCACCATTCATTTTAGCGTTAAGCCAACCCTGAAGAAGGTCTCTAAGACCGAAGGAAAGTTCGACAAGCTTAAGAAGAAGGAAGCAGCTAAGGTCGACTTCAGAAGCAACCTTAAGGTGATCGACAAGAACCAATTCGCCATGGAGGAGGTATGTTACTTTTACGAGCTGGGAAGGTTTTCGACCCAGGGTTGGGCCGTGCTGAAAATGGCTTCTAGCCAAGAAAGTATATATATATATAGTCTGTATCAAGAGCTATGTTTCGAGCGCAGTATCATTGGAAGTAGCGGTGTTATATAAACATGAGTGAAGTATCGGTTAATCGGGAGCCTTTTCTTCAAAATACATTAATTTTTATCTAACACTGCCACTCTCAAGGATACTGCGCTAAGGCTAGCTATTGATATAGACTATATTTAGTTTCTACGAACTTATGTTCATAGATTTATGATCTCCTAATATAACTTCATCCCAGAGAGGATCAAATTTCCCAAAAACAGATCCCAGTGTAAAAAAATGATAAAGTAGGAGTAATAACATAATAATCATAAAAAGTTGGGGACAATTTGAATATTTAGATTTCTGAAAACTAAAAATTGCTAGAAACCCCCTTTTTACCGTTATTTTAATGCTTTTTCTCTCTCAAGGATGATTTTCATTAGCTTAAAATCGATCAATCAACATTTGTCTCGCTTGCAATTAAAATGTTTGTTTAATTATTAAACGTTCCGAAAAGTCTACCGGGCTTTCCCTGCCCTAAATACAGTAACTCATTTCGTTTCAGGAGTCCCAAGCCAAGGCCAAGGCTGACTGGGCTAAGTAAATGTCAAAGAACAACATAATGGTCCCGCAGCGGGATTACAAACATACAGTATACCTACTCGTCTTTAACTACTGTAGCCTATTATCCTATGTATTCGAGGAGATATCGAATTTCCCACAACAAATATTTTTTTGTAAATGTAATTTGTAGTTTTGTGTATACTTTTGCTCATTATAAGAAAACCCCCATATCTCTAAAAGTTATGTTTTATTAATCTCTTTACAAATCTATACTATAATAAAGTTTTATAAATGTTTTTAGCCTGCTTTTCCGTTTCCTGGGGGAGTTTGGATCCCCTTCAACTAGTATGATATGCCGGGATTTTGCGTGGGCTCCGCCAGCTCCGCTCGGTGTGCCGCCAGGAGTTTACAACGTGCCGCGGGCCAGCCGGGACTCCGCCCACAGACATAAGGCTTTACAATAATTCAACACAACATATTCACAAGTTTAAGTCATATCACGGGCCCGGGTCCTGTTCTGTCGGACTATTTAATGGAGTTTATGTTCTTTATTTTGTTTTAGCTTCCTTAAGAGTAAGATTATATAGTCTATATCAAGAGCTAAGTCCCCAACGCAGTATCTCGTGGAACAGCGGTGTAATATTAAAATATATTGAAATTGGTGGATTGGAGTCTTTTTTTAATAGTACATTCATTCTTATTTAACTCCTCCACTCTCGTGGATACTGTGCTGGAAACATCGCTTTTGATACAGGCCATAGTTCGTTGTAAGACCTAACACCATGTTTTCTTAGCCGGCTGTTGTTAATATTTTATTGAGTTTCTCATTTCATAGATCTTCTCCATTTGAAAGTTTCATACAAAGCTGAATATCGCAAAATAGATGGTTTCATACTGAAACATAGTCTATCTCAAGACCTAGGTTTCCAGCGCGGTATCACGAGCGGGGGGCAGTGTGTAAAATCGGTCGATGTGGTGTTCATCATAAGAAGTTTCTAGAATAAGTTTCGCGATGTTCTCCAAAGGTACATTCATATAATTCATTTTTTATAATTCATTTTTTATAACTCGGCTCCCCGTTCGTGATACCGCGCTGGAAACCTAGGTCTTGAGATGGACTATAAATTTATCTAAAGTTTTGTTATTGAGTTATACAACATTTGTTACTCTGTTCTTGGAAATAGAGAAATATTTTTACAAGCCGCTTTTAGTGTAATGTCTATGATAATAATAAAGTTCTAAAACACTTTGCAGCTTCAATT
>JAQGAV010000807.1:0-26655 GCA_034691345.1 Phasmarhabditis papillosa | reverse complement strand
TCCGAACTGGCCGTTTCAGAACCGCCGTTTCCGAACTGTACTTATCTTTATTATTGAAAATCGTATTGAAGCTATTAAAAAACGGTCTTCTGCATTAAATTCAGCATCAAATGCTGATCTAATAATGATTTTCAGTGTTAAAGATAAGTACGCGTTTGCATGTTTTTTTCCTAAAAAATAGTCAATATCGCACAGTTCTATTTCGGCCAGTTCGGAAACGGCGGTTCTGAAATGGGAGTTCTTGAACGGCCAGTTCGGAAACGGGATAGTCCCATGGGAAGAATGACATTCTCAACTATTAACGAGAAGTATCATTATTGAACAGAAGAGGTTTCTTCTTATCAGTTTCTAGTAGACCTAGTTTTCTTAAAATATATCAATTAAAACTGGCATAAACAGAACTGTTCTGCGCTGAATTATTCGCAACTGATTTAACTTGTTCTTTAATAAAACAGGTGAAATCAGTTGGAATCAATTCAATTAGAATCAGTTAGCACTTCCATTTAGATCAACAAAATTGGTTTTGTGTTTTGTTATTTCTAGTTGTCATATGTTTCCCAGAATATCAATTCGAGAGACTTCCAGAAAATCAAACTGTCAAAATTTTGACGGGTCATGGAGCCCGCCAATGGAAATTCAAAAATATCAGCCGTCGTCAAAATTAACGCCACGGTGACAAAATATCATTTCAGTTGAATTTTCAGCTAAATTTTCATTTTTTATTGAAGTTTTGTTTTCTTGCTTATTCATATAACATCCATATCGAACAATTGTATTTCAGAGAAGCAAAATGCTTGCTCGGAGGGGTCGACTGAATATGAAGCCTAACTTGGCGAAAGGAGCCAAAGCTCCAGGACCTCCAAAGGCAGCCGTACCTGCTTCCGAATCGTATGTCACAGGTTTCCAGGCTATGTTTAATTTTGTATTTAGTTCTGACAATGTGAACAAGAGTGATGAGAAACCAATAGTGATGCCCCCTGGTTCTGGAGAAAATATTGCTGTGACAGATCCACTGGCATCCAGCAATGTCCCCACAAATGCAATTCCGACATCAACTCCTGGTAATTTTGCTCGTGTTTAACGGATTATAGACAGAAACAATTATTATAGGCATTAGTTCTTCCTCGAATGACGATATTGGAAGAAGCGGGATCCAGGAAACACCATCTGTGTATGGCGCCGATGCTCTCACTTCTGTCTGCCTATCTCCGTATGTTGATTATAAGTATTGGTAAATTATATAAGGTTTCTAGAGTGCATGGAGTCCCCCTCGACCGTCGTCAACGGAATATGTCCCCTCCGCATCGTCAGATTTCGATATCATTGCCCGAGAAGCGCAAAAAGCCGTGAGTATCTTTTTTTCCGTTTCATATGTCAACCCACACAAATTTCCTCCTATTATGCTGTGGACTATCAATTCCTCACAACTAAAAAGTTGTTATAACATTTACTAAAGATTACTTATTTCTCTTACGATGCATTGTTCAAAATGTTTCACTAATTCGGTCATTTAGTCGGCGAAAATTCGACGAAAGTGAGAAATTGGACACAAAGAAGATGCTTATGATGGACATGATATTTTGGAATCCCAAATCGGAGAAAGGATTGACGAGGTAAGAATAACTGTTTAGTATTAATATGATTTTTCGTTTTAGAAAAAATACGGAAGATGTAGCATCAATTACCGATCCTGTTGACCGCCCAGCACCAACACCAACTAAAGTTGCTGCTCCACAGGTGTGTGCAATATGTTTAATTAGAATCGCGCAATTCAATTAAGTTTATTTATAGGATTTACTTGATAATATTACCTATTTGTATATTTAGGTTAAAATGGACGAGCATGGCAACTTGGTTCTTGACGAAGCTAGTTTGCTTGTTGAAGAAACGCGAAATGATACATCGGCTTGGGATATTGTGGATGATGTAAGTAGTTGCACCGGTTTCCTTTCTTGTTATTGTACCTTATACATCTCTAAAGCTTGCATTTAAATCGTTTTAGGATCGCCTGTCTAAAAAGGTTACATCACTTTCATTTCGCAATCGTCTCTGGCGAAAAGGGACTACTTGGACCGACAAAGAAACCGAATTGTTCTATGGTTAGGCTACAATGAATCCCTTTGAATTATCGTTTTTTTAGAGATTTTGAGATGCACTGGCCCTGACTTTGGCTTGATGCACGAATTTTTCCCGTCACGCGCCCGGAATGAGTTGAAATGCAAATTCAATCGTGAGGAGCGCCTAAACTGGCAGAAGATAAGCGACGTGATGAGCAAGCCGTCTATGCTGGATGAATCCTTGTATGAACGTGCTGCAAAGATGGAGACTGAAATCGAGGAGGAAGCAAATCGGAAGAAGGAGGAGTCCCAAAGTAAAAAGAAGAGGAAACCTGCGGTTAGCTTAACATTCATTTACAATCACACTGTTTTCTTAAGGCTGATGGTGATCATTCGAAGAAACCGAAAGCTACAATTGATTGGGATGAATCGAAAGCTGATTTGGAAAAAGAAGCTCAAGACATCATCTCAGAATTGGAACGCCAGGCCGCTAAAGACAAGTGGGTGTCTTAATTTTCTGTGAACAAATTTTTTATAATCATTTAGAATGAACCAGTCTGAAAGCTCTTCATCCGATTCTGATTCCGATGCTAGTGATGTGCCTCCATTGAAAAAATCTAAAAAGGTATATTGTCATATTCATTTTTTCAACATATTCTTTTTTCAGAAGCGGATTAGCAAAGCTGCCATGGATATTATCAGGCTCGCCAAAGCCAAAGTTAAGACTAGACAGAACAAAGTCGCTGAGCCGGTTATTGCTGAACCTCCTAGTAGCTTGTCAGGATATGACAGTTAGTTGATTCGTGAAATGTAATATTTTATATTTATGTTTTTAAGCTGCTCCTTCAAATGCTGACCGATCTGATAATGTTGCCGCACCTAGTAATCTGGCAGGATATGATGGTTAGTTGACTCGTGAAATGTAATATTTTATATTTATGTTTTTAAGCTGCTCCTTCAAATGCGGACCAATCTGATAATGTTCCAGCACCCAGTAGTCTGGCAGGACATGAAGGTTTTTTGCCTATTTTGATTTTATTAAAGCTTTTTCTAAGATAAGCCATCCACTTCAACAGTTGTTACGGCTCCAACTACCTCCGATGGTCAGCAGCGATCCGAACCTGTATCACAACCCAGACGACCTGGTGAGAGTGATAATTCATTGTAATTAAATAATTGTTAAAGATCCAATCATACGACCTATTGGACGAATGCGTGGTCGTGGCCGAGGTGTTGCAGTGGTCAGTATGCTCTCGCAACGGAAGAAAATGTATGTTTTCTCTTATTTTGATTGATCAACTCGCTAAAATTAATGAGTCACGGTTAACTGGCGTAATTACAGTGCTCCCATTGTGCCACAGGATAAGCCAAATGACGTTACATCTCCCGGGAATCCTGATGAATCTAACAGGGTTTGGTGTGAAAATTAATATGACTATTCTCAGGATTTAGAACACTGCTGATGATATCGTTCTGCCGGCACTTAATAAAATTGGAATCAGTTCAAATGATGTGAACGACAGTGGCGTCCAACAAGGTACGTTAACCAGTCCAGGTCGTAATTGTCTTCAAAAATGGTCGTCAAATTGAAGAGTTTCTGAAAATATGGATATTGAATTTGCCTTTTGTCACGACTCCCTGATGTATTAATTTTAGTTACTGATTCGCCTACTAAACCCGTTGAAATGGAAACAGTGGCCGAGAAACAGTCTAATGTGAACAGCATTTCAATGGGAAGCGAAAATTTATCACCGATATTAGATGATAAGGAACAATTCGCCCAGTCATCATCAAGTGCCCCACAAGCCAAGGAAAATGAAAAAGGTAATTACATTAACGTAGATAACTAACTGGGATGATGCAGGCGATGAACCATTGGTACCATCAGTTCCAATCAAACTGAGTCGATCTAGAGCCGTTCCTAAGCTTCCAGTTCCTTCACGTGGAGTGTAAGTTTAATTACATAACCATCTCTTATTTTGTGCTTCAGTAAACGGAAAGCTGCGGAGAGTGTCAGCGCAGCATCCGCTTCCGCTTCAACTTCTCAGTCATCGCCCGAGAAAGCAGCTGTCAGCATGCCTTTGAGAAGAAATGCACGGAAGAAGCCTGCAATTCGTTCAGACAGCGAATCAGACTCCCCAACAAAAGACAAGGCTAACAGCCAGTCAGTGTCTGATCAGGCCGAATATCTCAGTAGTGGAGAAGAGGGTAAAAACAACGGCCAATTCAGTACTAAGTTTTTAGTTTAGAAATAGTTATTGTTGGCAGCTCTAATCCAGTTCTCAAAGCTTTAATGGAAAGAGCTATGAAATCGCAGAAGAAACCCGATCAAGAGGAAAAGCCCGGCGTTGGGGATAGGGGTGGTCAGTTAATATTGCTTCATTTATTTATTAAACGCTGTTTTGGAAAACCTAATAACTCTGTGATGACTCGGTTACTTTGTCCTAATCACGTCTTTGCCCTTCAACAATTCTAGTCCTCCTGCTTTAAGATACTATGGAGCCTTTTCCTTTAATTTATTTCTTATTTTATTCTAATGATTGATTCAGTGTACTTTAAAGTTTAACCTTTTCATTTACAGCTGGTACATCCAAAAGTGTTGATGGAGAAGGCGACGAAATACCACCTTTAGAAAAGGTAACAACAACAGGCCGTGGAAGAGGCAGGGGTCGTGGACGTGGTCGTGGTCGTAGGTAACATTTTATTCAGCATAGTTTTATTATTCTGATATTATCTCTCATTTTGTTTGACATTATTCTTCTAATATTGTTTTGTAGTTCTATTTGTTATAATTTGATAGTTTAATAATATTTAGTGAATTGTTTGTTCATGTTTGCGTTCTCTTTTTTTTCAAATCTAATGTATTTTAGTGTGAAATTGTTTCGAGTTTGATAAATTTCTTTATACTTTTTATGTGTGAGGGGGTGATAACAGCTGCGTTATGTGGGTAGGAAAGGATTTATAGCTAACTTTCTACCCGTGACGTATGTCCTTATTTGTTATAATATCGCGGAATATATTTGTTGTGTGTCAATTTTTTCAGCTGCTTAGAAATTCTTTATTTCTTACTCGTAACAAATTTGCAGACAAAACGAAATAATGAAACTCTTTCTCGGCTACGTTTCCAACAGGATAAGAGGGTAGAAAATATGAATACAGTAGTCTCACACAAAAATACTAAAGAATGAAGATAATCACCGAATTGTTCGAAGCAGTAGCTGTATTCTGAAGCAACAATGTCACTGGCGGGAAGCAGCTTCACTGGGTTCTAAAAGGCTCTGGGAGCCGCGTAATATAAAGGTATTAGTCCGATTGACTAGAACAATCGGTTACAACACGACAAATTAAGTGAAAGATATTACGGTATTGATTATTTGACATGTTTTAGCTAGCTTAGTTCTGGTTGTTGACGGGGAGTTGATCAGGAATAGCTTCTTCGGGGAACTCGAGCTCCCAGATTCTCTTCAAATGCTTGCCCTTAACGTCTCTGGGGGTTCCGAATCCTGTCATACCCTGAAAACAAAATATATTTTCGTAATTGCTTATAATTCGGTTAATTTATAGCTATAGATTTTGTTTCTTGCAATAATTGAAGGTATCACTTAACCTATTCTCGGTTTGGAATAAGCAAAGCTTTGGTAATTTTATACAAGTTAATATGGGCTTTGCTCTCACTATCCCTCTCAAAAGCGTTTATTTTTTCGAGATCTAGCGTGATTTCCCCGTGTATTTTCCTTCTTTGAGTTGGCGTTTATTTGTGTGCTCTGCGAGAGTCGAATTCGCGCCATCTCTCCGCGGTTTGTTCAAGAAGTCCGAAAAAGATATTGACGTATCCAGCCAAGATAAATCAAGCACTTGATCTATCCACATTTATAGATTTCGCAACAACTGGGCAAAGTTGACACATAGAGTTGGTTACAATAAGGCAAAGCTGGTTACCGGCCCGGCCCGGCTTGAATTTTGGCGGTCAGGCCGGGCCGAGCCGGCAGGGCAACCAGATCTGTAGTAAGGTATATGAGAGTCAGTAGGTAATACCAAATGAAAGTCTTATGTTGCAATGTAACTGTACTGTTGATAAGAAGTTATCGTCTACGGATACTGATGAGTAGAGTTTAGTCATCCACAACAAAATACGAGTAAAAGAAGTTAAGTTATTCTAACTGGTTAGACAAATATAATGTGAAAATTCCTGGAAGCCGTGCAGTTAGAATAAATTAAAACATATAAATATATTTTAAATGTTATAGCTCAGCTCTACTAGACTTGTCTCTAACCTTTTGGCTTTCGAACTGATTCGATCCCGACTGTAGTCTAACGATGTTGTCGGCTCCCTTCAACTGTTCGATGTTCCATCGTTTTCCGTCGTCGGCAAATTCAACTGAAGTTTGCGTGTTTCTTGGCATACCGAAGCCGGTCTTTCCCTAAGAACAAAAAGGACATTTAGACAGACAAAGGACTGAAATGGACAGAATGCCGATAAAATGCCAGTAGCGATTACTTATGGCCTGTGGCCGTATTCATCCAACGATCACCTAATCGCAAAAACGAAAATGGTTCCGGGGAACGGAATTTTGAAGTTGGTAGGGAAATTTGATAAGTATCAGTTTGTTATGAACATTCCCATAGGATTGGTTTTGTGGCGGGCCCGTTGGTACATACGGCACTGGTTAGAGTTCTTGGAACACTATCGTACAGTACGGGACATGGATTATCAGTAATAAGAAAACTTTGGTTAGTTCTAGACCTGGTGGTCACGAACCAATTACTCAGGCTAGTATTCTGTAGTACTGCATTTGGGATAAGTTCAGCATTGAAGTGCAAAACTAGATGCAGTGAACACTTAGGAGTCATTAGGACAGTAAAGACTTTACAAGTGCGACAGACAAACAGTTGGACAGTTATTATTACAACATTTGTAAAAGTTAAAAATTGTGCTATCACCCTGTTAAAGCGCAGATTAATCCAGGGGCACAGCAAAAAAGCTAGGGAAACAAGTAATCGGCTATGCCTGTATATATCTTTTAGATTGAACAAGTACCCCATAATAGGGCTGGAAATGTTATGGTCCGGGACCGACCGCCGGCATCAAGGAAAATGGTCCGGCCCGGCTGGCCTTTTTCCAGCCGGGCCCGAGAATGTGACGGTCCCTACCGGTCAAAACTGTGCTATATGTATGAAGCCAAAGAGTTTCGCGCCCCAATGAATTGTAAAAGTCCTGTTTTTGTTTGAGTAAGATCTTATTGATGGCTAACTGAATGACATCATTGCATTTAAGGAACTAGATCTAGATATATTATAAACTCACTCTCTGAGAGTCGAATTGGTTAGTTCCAGATTGAAGGGGCACGATGGCATCGGATTGTCTCAACTGACGGAGAGTCCACTTTCCTAAAAACCCAGAATCAGGCTCAGTTTAAGGATTTTTTGGACGCTTATTGAAACTCAGGTGCAGTATAGTAGCTGCTCTGGGTATGTGGAGTTTCATTGGATTGTAATAGGTAAAATTATTCATTGTAAGGTAAGTAAGAGGGTCACATGTTGTTGTAAAAGAACTCTAGTGAAGGATCGTACTTTCAGGATTTACCAGTTCGAAGCCTTTTCTCCAAAAGTACATTCATTCCAATCCAACACCGCTTCCCTTCAGGGCATTTCGCTGGAAGCCTAGCTCTTGGCTTTTGGTACAGATTACAACTGAGAGCAGTTCGGTAAATTCTGGCTGTATTCGTTAGGTTCATAAGACTCACCATCTCTGGTTCTCCTCTCCAGACTGGGGTTGCTGGGTAAATCGACGGCGGCCACCTTAAGTCCGGCTTCTGAAAAAGAAACTGTAAGTATAAACATCAAAATCAATCGATATATTCTGTCTAGTAAGAGAAATGGTTAGCCGTAATTCGGAGTAATCCGTACAGTAAACACGGTGTTTGCTATAGGCAGTCAACTGGCCAAACTGAATGTAAAATTGTAAAATATGAATAATTATAGTTATAAGAATTTATAATACAGTTCTGGGATTAGAGGTACAAGATTTTTCAATATCAAGTTCAGGTAGAGCCATAGAAGTTGCGTCAATTATGATAATTTATTTCGAAATGTACTTTGGAATAGTCTAACTATTAAACGCAGGGCCTGTCTGTGCCTGTGGCCGTAGCATAGAAACGCCCGGATGGGTGACCGGGTAGTTTTTTGGCTGCCCGGGCAACAGTCCACAACTGCCCCGGGCACCTACCCGGGCGTTTCTATACTGTGGCCATTGGGCTGTAAATTCGAAACAACTGGTTTTTCCGCCTGGACAAGGTTTGCCCTAGGAAACATGTAAATTATCTTGGCCAAGGCCGGAATGAGAAGAGGAAAAAATATCGGGAAAGCTAAGTAGCTCTGATAAACAGCACATTGTTCTTTCAAAGCGCAGTATGATAGTAGCCGCGGTGATGAATAAAATGAATGGGGGTATAAAAATTGATAACACCGCAGCAACAAATCACACGGCACTTCCTGACTAAGTTTTGGATTAAACTATATAGACAGGTTAATATTGGATAATAGCTTACCTTGCTGTACTGCTGACATGGCTTTGCTTCTTCTCTGAGACAATAATGACTCGAGCTTCCTTAGCTTTTGGTACCGTTGCGCCTCTCCGGACTCCGCCCTTCTCTTATAACTCAAAACCTCTTGTGCACTTCAATTGGTAGACAATCGACCCTCTCAATCTAGCCAGCTATTTCTTGCGATCGGCGTCTTCCGATCTCAAGTGTTGTGGGTGGATCTCTAGACGCGAGCTGGCCGTTTACCGGCTGCGTATCGGCGTGGAGCGCGCTCTTTCCTTCTTCCGGCACACCCTGTATGAGTCAACCCCAGCCAGCTGAAGTGAAGTTTTGGTAGCTGAAAAACCCCCTAACCACATGTTTGCTACTGGCAAGATACTGGCACAACACGGAAAAAAGTAGTCAGTCTGCCCCCGGCTGTCTCTAATTTACGAAATACTTTTGTTTGTTTTCGAAAATTGGCTAAAGCGTAGGCGTCGGCGTTCTAGAACTCACATTGTGAATGGGACAGTTGCGTGAGTTAGAGCACTGTTTTCGCAGTTTCGAGGGGTTTTAGTGGAAAGAAAGCGAGTTGTTGAGAGGTATGGATGATGAAGTGTTTGCCGTTCAACTTTGTGAAAACTATACTGGCAGTAATCATATCATTTACATAATGTTTTTAATAGTATAATTTAGTTACAATAATAGTAATGATTGGTATTTAATACAACTACTTAGATTTTCTATTGTTCTTCTATTTGGGGAATCCCTAGAAATCTGGTCGAAAAGTGGAAAGAAACAATAAATACGTTCTATAGTCTCAATAGCTAGGCTTCCAGTACCGTATCCTGGAGAGAGACGCTGTTATACGCGATTAAACGTTCTATCTATTGAGAAAAAGGTACCCAATCCACCAATCTCCATTCATTTTTAACACCGCCTATCTCCAAGATACCGCGCTGGAAACCGAGCTCTTGATACAGACTATATTTAAAGAAAGTTTGTTTTTGACTATAAAATTGAATAAACTCTCAATTTGAGGAGACCATTGATCATCTTAGCTGATAGAGCCGTTCGCCACGGTATGTCGCCCTAGCCCTTGTCGAGTTTGCAACCCTTCAAGTGCTTCTATTTCCATTTCTCATGTACTTATCGACAGTGAAAACACCCCATCTACAGTATGACGCGATAGTAACCTGCACATCTAACTCGCAACAATTTTTGTCGCAACAGACTGGTTTACCAGTCCTAACACTTGTTTAACCATGCGTAATCGTCTTTGTTTAATTGTATTGCAGTTGCTTTAAACATCGTTAATATTTGCGGATTAGAGTAGTGCACCTGAGGAGAAAGGAGTGGGCGGAATGGCTCCGGGGAACAGAATATTAGTTCTAATGATCAGGAAGCCAACCAATTCTGGATATCTTCAACAGATTCCGCATCGAGCTGCAGCGCCAAAATTTGTTGTCTGATCTTTAAAATTGGAGCACATATAGGTTATGGGTTTAATGAACCAATTCGCGGAATCTGTTTCATTTTCAAAACCGTTCACCGACGGTTCATTTTGAGCGATCTATCAGGGTCAGGGAAGGGTAGGGAGCTATCCGATTTGTTCGTGGATACGACCACTAGTTTGAGGTAAATTTTACTATAATCCCAGCTATACATACAGCTCTGAGCAAAGTTCAGTTCATTTAAACAGTGCACATAATTTTATGCTTATTTTCAATGGCCAGTCAGTTCTTCTTTCAAATACTAATACAGTCTGTATCAATAGCTAGGTCTTCAGCACAGTATCCTAGAGGGAGGCGGCGTTATATAAAAACTATTGTACTTTCGAAGAAAAGGCTTCCACTTCATTGTGTTCCTTTTTTTTTATTTAACACCGCTTCGCTAGAAGATACTGGGCTGGAAACCTAGCTATTGATGCAGACTATCCGACACACGGCCCATGTTTTTGAAGGAATGAACTGTAGGCAGTATTCCATTAAATAATTTTTATTTAATCAGAGCTAGCTATTAAGAATTGATAAGATCTTTTTGTTTCGAAATCGAAATGTTTTCTGATCACAAAATCTCATAATCGATTCTCCGTAGACTGTGTTACCAGTCATATCTGTGTATCCTCCTGTTGTCTCTGTTCCTCCTTCTCTCTCGCAGTTACTCTGCTCCGTCGGCTCCGGTTTATCCACAATGTCTCCGTACCGTAATCATCGATCGGTCGTTGCACAAAACGTTGACAGCACGGTTAGGGGATATCCCCCACACTCAACAGACTAAATCAGCTTTCAAGGGATGTAAAGGGATGTCTTGTTGGAAGGTGGAATAAATCTGTTCCAGGCAGGGTTGGTAGTTTTTCGGGCCGAGCTTATGGAAAGTCTGCCCGGGTCGGACCAGGCCAAGCAAGTTTGAAAACGGGCGGAGCCGCTTCTTTTCTGAGAATTGTTCATTTTCCAGGATAAAAGGTATGTTTCGGAAACAAGGAGAGTGAGCTTGAATTGTCTGTAAAAACAATTTTAAACTTTTAAACGACTCATTTGATGTTAGAAATACTCATTCGATATAGAACGCTATAGTCTTATTCAAGAGGAAGAACGCCGTGTTACTTGCGTATTTTGGGGCAATTTTGAGAAATTTTTGGTTTTTCGAGAACTTTCAGCCATTTTTAAAGAGAATATTTTTTAACACTCCATTAATACTTTCGTATCAGACGTTAGCAGACTAGATTGTCGAGGAATTAGGATAGTTGTGTTGCTACCCAAATACGCTTATTCGCAAGTTCAAGTGTCGAAAAAACGTAAAAAATCTAGTTCTCATCTTCTTAAGCAGTTTACACTTTTGTGTTTGAAATTTTGACGCTAAGGCTGTGGTCGCCTACCTGTTACCACCTTATAATCATAGAATATATGGGTTTGGGGCAAAGTTACTAATCTAGCCTGGCCATACCTGGCTGAGACTGACATCTCCGGTCACGCCTCAAGCTATGAACCAGGCCTAGGCCAGATTGGAAACTCTGGTTGGGTGTTCCTTCGCTCTTGTTTTTTATCCTCAAGAGTTCGACCTCCCCGTCTCACTGCGCTCCGTTTGATACACTTTTGAGAGCCGAATCGCGCTCCAATATCAAAACGTAGATAAACAAAATCTGCCACCCATTGTGCTAAATGATATTGCCAGTTGGCCTGACGCGGATGCCTGCACTCTCCGCTTCCGGAACAGTCCTTCGCCGCCCCCCGCAGGTCCCGCAGCGAAAGACGCCGTCACCTTTTTTGCTCCCGAAACCATGGCGATGTGTCCACTCAAATTGAGATATCCAAAGCAATTATAGCGGGATAATCGGAGAAATTAGAGCTTCAAATTAGAAAGGGACTCAGTTCAGGCGAGGAGAGGGAGCGAATTTTGTAGTTGTCTGTATCGTTTAGTTGAATGTTTTATACTTAAATATAATAAATAATAGAAAATGTGCCTATAAACTAACTGACATGCCATAAATCAAGTGATTAATTCCGGAACCCCTCAAGTTGGTCCGGGTATCGCCAGTTCTCTATCCTGTGATACCCATTAAAAAACATGGGCGCTCGCAAACAAGTTGGGAAGCATGGGTAAAATATATTAAGACAAAATTTTTAAACGGAGTTCTGTAATCCGGTATAGTTATATGCAAACGGGTGTTATTAACCGGTAATATAGTGATTGGACTAATCGCTTGCAAGAGGTTACGGTACGAACTGCAAATTTTTTAGAGCTTATTAGAGTAATTAGAGCAAATTTATAGCAAATATATGCTCTATTTTTAATTTATTAGACCTTTAACTGGAAGCAATTAGTGCGCCGACTATAACAGTAAAAGATCCTTTATCCTCAATCTATAAAAGCCAAAGTGTTCTGTTCATTTGTTTAACTAGTTTTCCAAAACTAGATTTCACAGTATTATTTCCGTCTCAGACAGCGTGCGGTGTCTGCATCTCCACTCACACGCATGCACTTCGTTGCTCTCTCGTTAGAATTCATTTCCCATCCGATATACGCTGCCTGCATAAATGTCTTGAATAGTCATTATTATGGTCGTTTGGGTCAACTCCATTTTTGTCGGACGTAGCGGTCCCGGCAGGAGTTGACTTAATTGACTATAGGGTACCCTCCCAGATGGGGTTCCACCGCCTTCTGGTCGCTTGATTTCATAATTATATCGAGATTCTTTTATAACACTCCTTATTATTCTTGAATAGAACTATATATCGAACAGTTTTCTGCTTTTTATAATGTGAAGCCTTACAGTTCTCAGGAGAAAATTTTAAGAACAATTTTTCTTAGTTCGTCATACTTTGTCGAACATCTGGTAAACTTCGTCAGCTAGATAAACCGAAGCTGCATCAGGCTGCTGGCACTTAGTTTATATTTTTTGGATTCAAATTTGTTTTGCTGATCACTACGGTTTTCCCTATAACTTTATACATCCCCGCCCACAAGAATTAAATGCTTCATCTTTTTAAATATACAAATCCCAACATAGTAATATAAAACTGGAAATAAGTAGAGAGGCACGTGTATTTCGTCGTCACAGATACAATCATACAGTAATCAATGATAATAAAAATAGAGCAACTTGTTTTGTATTGGAGCGCGCTTGGTTGAGGCAGAGATAAAGCAGCGGCAGTGCCCAGTCCTTTAGAGACGGTCCAGGGAGACTTCTGCTTCTTCGGGGTATTCGAGTTCCCAAATTCGCTTGAGATGTTTACCCTTAACGTCACGAGGAGCTCCGAAGGAGGTGTAGTTCTGGAAAGAGATGGATTACTGTAGGTTATGTAGTAAAACAATGAGTTTACGGAGTGAATAAAGGAAGCGGTTGGTTTGTTTTAAACGTATAAATCTGTTATAAATAGTGCCAGTCTTGTAAAGAACTATGCTCTTTCGAGATGATAAGTTAAGAATTTACAGAGCTTAACACATTTTTGTCATTATTTGGAAGTTCTTTTACTGCATCTTTAATAATTTTGTTAGTTTTGGTCTTGCGGAACTACCGGTGTTTTCTGATTAGCTTCCTACCTTCTGGGAGTCTCCCTTGTTCCAACCGGCCTGGCTGGGGATGATTGTCTCAGACACCTTCATGGCCTCGTATGGCAGCTCACCGCCTTCGGCCTCAAAGGTGGTGTTTCTGATGGTACCGAAACCGATCATACCCTAAAATAAGTAATATTATGCACAGTAGCGCTCTAATGATAACTGAAACAGCGACCTAATGACAATACCTGCTGTGAAGCGAATCTGTTGGTACCGGATTGCAGACGAACCATACCCTGAGATTTGCGGTTTTGCCATGAGATGGAGGGGTCGAGCACCTAAATGATTGGAGCTTAGAATTGTATTTTGCTCCAGAAAGGATTTGTCATTTGTTGCGGAAAAAAATTTTGGCACGCTTTTGCACCAAGCTTAGGATTACCATGACAGCTTTTGCCAGGATCATTGAACCCGGAAGACTTTATTCCTGTCTTATTTAAGTTTAAATGAATTTCTTGGAGTTAATGGTTTTAGGCCAAAAGTTCTCCCAAAAAAGTTTCTGGCTTGGTGATATTCTGTGGTGAATTTAAATGCAAACATAGTTGTGCTTTACATATGCTACGATGCAGACAAGAATAATCCCGGTGGAGGAGTCTGTATCCGCCACAAAAGTCGCAATCACGTACTTCCCAACGGGGCTGTCCGAATCCGGTCATTCCCTTCTGTGAAGCGTATTTGTTGGATCCCATCTGAGATGGAATTGTGGTCTGATCAATTGAGGCTTCGTGGTCGTATTCGGGATGGTTGCTGTCGACCATCTTGGTGGTCTCACGACGGGCGGTACCGAAACCAGTCATACCCTGAAACAGGCAACATCAGTATTTGAATTAAGTTTTTGAACAGAACAACTTATTATGTATTTACCAGAATGTTATGTTCTCCGCATCTATAAAACTAATTCGATATCTGTTTTTGGAAAAACTTTTTTTTAAAGAAAAGGTTTCTGCGTATTTTTCATGAGGAAGTTTAGTACTTAGAAAACTTTGAAGAAAAAGGTTTGCCAAATAGGCCTTTACTTTTCTTAGCGGCCTTTTTACTTTTGAACTATAGTTTCGGAGAAGTTTAGTCGTCTGGACAAGTTTGGAGCTGTATTGGTAGCGAAGCTAACCTTTTGGGAGGCAAACTTGTTGGTTCCGGATTGGAGGGGAATTTGGGACTGGTCGGGCTTCTCGTGATCGTATTCAGGGTGCTTGGAATCAAGCATCTTGGTGGTCTCACGACGGGCGGTACCGAAACCGGTCATTCCCTAAAATGGTAAATAAGTTAATTAGTAAAAGTTTGATCTTTAAATTGCTTCCGTGAAAATTTGATTTTGGTTTCAGAAGTATCAGTTGATTGAGAATTTCCAGATTTCTATTCAGAATTTGGAGTTAACAAACCTTCTGGGAGTCATATTTGTTGGTACCGGATTGGAGACGGACAATACCATCGGAGAGACGGATCTTTTCTTCGGGGAGCTCCTGGAATAAGGAGATATTTTTGTAAAAACAACTTTTAGGTTTAACTGTAAAGAACTTCTCAGTTTATAATAACTTTTTACTATAAAATGTTAATTACTTGATAATTTTGATCGGATCGGGCTTTAGGAACTTGACGCGGGTCAGCACATTTGCACCCTCAGTTTATAAACTACCCTAATAATGAAAAGTTGACCAAATGACCATACCGAATATTTGAACCATTGGTTCAAGCCAGCGTAACTTTTTCAATTATTGGGAACTAAAGCTTTCATAAGTTTGCTATTGCTTTTTGCTCATTTCCGCGAAACTCTTGTCTAATCTGTTTACCAGTAGAATTCAGCTCTATCTTATTTATCAACATCGCATCTGCCAATTTTCGCCACCGCTATCTCTCTCCCGCTTTCCTCCGCCCTCCATGCACCACCGCGATCGGTTTAAACAATGGCAGGGGATGGTTGAGCGGCTCATACACAAAACGGCAAGTAGCAACAGTGGGGCGAGTAGCAGGCAAGCAGCGAACCAACCTACGCGCAAGAATTATCAACACGCCAGCTCGCATTTAGCACAACGGAGTGGCGGCAGAAAATCATCAAGCAATGGCAGTTGCCAGCGCAGTGACAATAAATAGACCAATCAATAGAGGTTTTATGAGATCGAGCTATGCACGTAAAATTGTAACAGGAAACGGCACTTTTTACGACAGAGCCCAAAATAAATTAGATCTGTTTACATTAAAAAGCCGGGCTCGGGTTGCATTATGTTAGCAAGCATCTGGGGCAGCGATGGCAAAAAGAGGGCCGACCTGGGCCGTTTGCCATTAAGTTTTCTATAAGATTTTCAAAAAAAATGGTATTCCGTTTATTTCATAGAACATCCCAGTCGTCTCCGCTTGGATTTAGGAAATAGCAAACTTTTGGAGTATTACATTGAGACTCCGTGTTATCAACCCAGGTGGCCTCTTTTGTTGATCTATTCTGGATGAACAACCCTTGAACATGAGTATGTTATCAATAGCGAGCATAGTTCGATTTGGAGCGCGCCGTCTCATTACCGGCCTTTTCCCCTTCAAAAACAATACAGACAAGCAAGAAAAGTGGAACACATATTGACAGAAGCTTGTAAATATATAGATATATATAGTTCGTTCCAAAAAACCTATATATTTTCTCTCAATTGAAGGAGACAAGTTTGAAACGAAATATAGTGCGTATCAAGAGCACGATTCCAACTGCAGTATCTTGGGAGCGGTGTTATATAAAATGAAGGGAATATTGATAAAACTGAAGTATTTTCTTCAAAATTACATTAATTTTATCCTTATCCTAACAGGATATTGCCTGGTCACCTAGTCAGAGTATACAAAAAATTGAACGTACGGATCGCTTGCATGGGTATACGGTGTCTTACAAAGGAGCGCGGATACAAAACGGTAATATAGTCTGATTCGAGAGTAATAATGGAGTGTTAAAAAAAGAATCTCATTGAAAAAGGCTCTGAAAGTATTCGAAAACCGAAAATATACGCAAATGTTCCTTAAAATACGTAAGTAACACTCCATTATTCATCTTGAATCACACTATAGACCGAAATTCAAACGGATTAGCGCTCCTGCGCAATTCGCAGACCTTTAGTTGCAAGTAATTAGTCTGTTGACTATAATAAAGTCAACATTATTAATAATGTAAATGAACTCACGGCAAGATCGGCGGGGTTGGTGTTCACGTGCTTTCCTTCTCTGCAGACATCACGACCAGTACCGAATCCGGTCATTCCTCTTTGGGATGAGAACTTGTTGGTACCGGACTGAAGTCTGACTTCTCCGTGGGAACGCTGTTGGATTTCTTCGGGGATCTCCTGAAATTTCAGAAAATTGTGGGTGAAATACAGCAGACTTGGTGGTGCTGGGTATGAAAGTTGGGACAGTTGGTTTTGTATATAAATTCAGAGTACGTTATTATAGTCGAAAGTTTAAAAGTTTAGTTCTGATCAGAAGTATCGTGAGTATACGATTTTTCATTGAGCGCAAACGAGGTTTTCCCTAAATTTGCTTATTAGGGTCGCAGAATCTTTTAAAACCTGCCTCTCTAGGCAAAAAGTACAGATCCACAACGAGTTGATGTATCTTTCGCATTAGAGCGCATTTGACCTTTCAGGAATATCACTAGGGCGCTGTTTATACACGCTCTATGCATCATTAGGTGAACAGCTGAGTAAGCTGCACCGAATTCAAAATAGCGTCAAAACCTCTGCTGGCGAAAATAATACGTACAGCGGTGTTGAAATATCGTGTGCGGTGTGGCTTAATAATGTACCTGAAGGTTTTCGGCCGTAACTCTGGTGGCGGTGTTTCTTGGTGTACCGAAGTTGGTCATCAACTTTTGGGAATCTCCCTTGTTCCAACCGGCCTGGCTAGGAATAATACCTGAAATTAAGGAAGTTTGAAACATTTGCGATCTTTTTCCAATTTTGAAGCTAAAGGCAAGTCCTGCAAATTCGAAAATTAATTTTAAGTATTCAACATTCCAACTTAGGAGCTCATCCATGCTAGTTTTAAGCCTGTGTTTCGCCAGTTTGCCGCCCGTAGTTTGCGCTTACCGTCAGTCTGTCTGAGTTGGGCCAAAGACCATCTTCCGACTCTCTTGGTGGCTCCTTGGCCGGTGACCTTAGTCTCCATGGTGGCATTGGCGACGTCTTCTGGAATAGGAAAAATCAATAACTTCTTGAAAAATGCAAATAGGTAGCATTTATACAATACGCTGGACACAGGACAACATTTAAAGGACTGTTTGATCAAATGTTTGCTGAGTTTTCTCGTCGAGACCAAACCTTGTTGTGGGAAGATGCGCTGCAAATGCTGCGGTTCTAGGACTAAGCTGTCAAAGGAAGGCCAGTCAATAACTCCAAAGGAGGTTTGACGCTGAATTGGGAACCCATACCCGGAATCCGGGCTCCACGACCTGGTGCTCCGCCCGGATACGGTCACCGAGCCGGAGTAGCTGTCTCCATAGGAAGAGAAACGAATCGATGGAATTACAGACAGAATTTTAGGATTTGTATAAATATTTAAGTGAATATTGATTAGTATTGATTTTCTTTTCTAACTAAAGGTCTAAGCTCTTCTGACAGATTACATGATGGTTGTTAATGTTTGTTTAACGAGCTGGCTGCTGCGTGTTGGCTAGGGGGTGAAAAAACATAAAGCAGTGGCCAAATATATATTCATTTTATAAAAAGTCTAAGTCTAGAACAATATATGGGCTTAAGCTGTGAATAATAATTGCAATCGATGGCTGGTAATAGTGATTTTAAAGGTCTGAAAACGCTTTGAAAATATTTGAATCCTGAATTTGGCGGCAAATATATAAATGAAACCTTTAAAATACTTAGACTAGCCATCGACTAAAAGTGTTCTCTAAGCATATCTCCTAATTGCTAAATACAAAACTATTTTTGTTAATTGTAAAATTGTAAAATCGATCAATAGTTTTTGACTATATGCCACACACCTGCATCTTCTTCATAGTAGTAATGGGGTCTTCCGATCAGCGGAGTGAGCTTTTTATAAACCTCTTCTTGCGGTCCCGCAGCGGAGTTGGAGTCTCTGTTCGTCAACTCCGGATAGTTACCGTAGTTTCTGGGGCTGGCTGGAGCCGCCACAAAGTTGGAATAGTTGGCGGGAATATGATTAACTGTAGAATTGGTCTGATGTTCTGGAGCCGCCGCTCGCCGCGACTGATATGGGCTAAGCGGCGCGGCCACCATTTCCCGGTAGTTCGCCGGAATATGATTCTGCGACGAAACGGGCTCCACCGGCCGGTGTTGGGTGCCTTCGGAGATTGGGTAGGGGCTCCGTGGAGCAACAACCAGCTCACGATAGTTGTCTGGTACCCGATGATCCTGCTGGGAGTCGACCTTTGGCTTTTCAATTTTGATGGGGATCTCATAAGCCAACTCCTTCTTTGGATCCTCTCTTCTTGGCGGTGGCATCGGTGCGGAATAGGCGCGCTCCTCGGCCGGAGTCAGCTCCACAGGTCGGTTCCTCATTTCACTGTGGAATCTGGGCACAATACTGGTTCTTGGGGTACCATCTGGAGTCGGACCCGGAGTGATCACAATAGGAACGTTGTGCTCACGTCCTCCGCGAGGATCCTGTCTCGCGAGAACTTCTGCCTGACGGGGACTTAGCGGGTAGTTTGGCTGTTTTGTAAACGCAGTAGGGTAGAAATAACTGGGAAAGCTGCCGTGAATAGTGCTGGAGCTGCTAAATTTCCTAAGAGAATAGTTTTCTTCGCTATTGTTCAGCATTTTGTGAAGTTTAGGTTCGTAATGGGCTATTTAGTTGAAATAGGTCGGCCAAATACTAGTGTGGGGTAATTCTGAATGATTTGAAGAGTAAGAATAAGAAGAAAGTCAGACGTTCGTTTCGCGCACAGAATGCGGAGGTGGCGCGAGCGGTTTACGTGAGGCTTACAGAAGTGGGCGGAGCTTATTCCAGGAGGTACTTTCTTCTTTTCGTTGTGAGAACCACGAGGAGCCGATTAGAGTTAAGAAACAGGGCAGCAGGAGGTTTCCGGTCTCTCAGCGCCGCGGTGGTAGGTAGGTATGTACACAGATGAACTCGCAGCTACAGTAATCCACACAAAGTTATGTTTGCTGCTGTCAGTCACAGAATGGTCTTGTAGCGATTGTTGTTGGAACAGTTAGTAAAGAGAAGTTTTGCGGTTTTGACTGTTATGAACCGCTTAGGTGGGTTGGAAATGATTAGTTGTACGAATATGGAAGTAGCAAGGGTCCCGTATGGAATTAGGCGTGATTGCGATTATGACAGAAAACTGTCAAAACCGCGCTCCAATCCTCAGACAGACTTTTAAGACTGAGACTGCGGAATGAGTACGGAGGATGTTTGTTCATTGCGCAAAGCTACTCCTTGTACAAAACCGAGAGCAGGAGAGATCCCAGAGATAAGGAGCTATGGAGTTTCTGGATTAACAAGATGCTAGCCTGTAGCTCGATGAGCCCGCACTGGGTCAAAAACCGGCTAGCTCATTTCATATTCGGATCAAATACTACTATTTCGGAAGACAAGCTACATATCCAAGGAGTGGTTTGAAACCAGTAACTTCGGAACTTGATACTATTAAAGTTACCAAAGTTCGAGTAAGGAGTAATATAATTCCCCTCAAAAAATGTATACATTCTATAGTCGGATTCAAAAGTAATACGCCCGTGTTAATAAGCAGGAGTGTTGCAATATTTTGTCTGAGTAAGGCATAGCGAAAGCAAGTTTGCAATCTGCTGATACTGCGCGCGTAGAATGCCAGCTAGCGCAGTGTTAAAAATGACGAAATACGTAGCATACACGGCGGTATTACTTTTCAATCTGACCATAGGCTGGTTAGCCCCCAACCTCATTTCCCACCTGTTCGCGTTTGTTTCTGGAAATACAACTCTAATCTTTTAAAGTATCGTATTTCCTACATTGATACACTAAATTGGCCGCAAACAAATTAAAAACAAATAAATATTCACGGCGACACAATCAATGTGCAACCGATTGTTTGCTAGCAGCGCGTTGAGACCACCGTGAGCTCCGAAACTGAGTTTATCAAACAGAAAGGGACAGGGGAGGTAAGATAAAAAGGTTGGGGTCAGGGTTATCAGAAATTTCATTTTGGTTTTGCAACGGAGTAACGGAACATCATTTTGCAATCCTTGTCAACCCCGATTAGGACCTAATTGATTGCAGAACCCTGTGGCAGTATTCACCAATATTCCCGGCACGAGAACGTGAACGAAAAGCGTTCCCGCGGGAGCGTTTCCGGCAAAATAGTATTCATCAACTTTCCCGTCCGTTCCCGTGCATTTAAAATTTTCTTCCCGTAAACGATTTTAGTTCCCGTCGGTTAATAACGGGAAGAAAACCGTTCCCACAAGGAATATGCGTTACCTTTCCGGTGTGGGAACCTTGGTGAATACGGGCACTGGTGAAGAAAGTCGCTGCCTTCTTGTCACTCGACTCAATGGTATACAGCGCAGAATCCTGAGGAGCAGCGTTGTTTTACAGAAGTAAAGGGAAAATTGGAGCCCTTTTCTCCAAAAGTGCATTCATTTAATATAAAGCCACCTTCCTTTAGGACACTGCGCTGGAAACTCTTACACAAACTATACTTAGGTGCTGAAGGTTCATTTGGGAGGAGGTACTATCGAGGCTAATTACCCAAATAATCCAGGATTCTCCTCCAAGATTCCTACTTTTAACCGTAGCTTCTTCCTGGTGGTTACCGTATTTTTATCACTGCTACCTAGCCAATTGTCAATGGCTCCCTGATTCTTCCATGAAATGTGCGCTCTATTGAGAATCAACTGCTCCAGTGATATTCTTTTGCCATGGAATTACACTATTTTGATTGGCAAATGATAAAAGAATCTCAGCTGGCGAGAGAATAGCCGGTGAACGAAGAGACGCAGAATGTTCAAGAAACCCGCCAAACACAAAGATCAAAAGTTTAGTTTGTAATTTTACGTAGGACAAAATAAATGCAGTTAATAACCTAATCTGAATTCAGAATTTTAGGCGACGCGGCCTAAATTGACGAGGAAGCTACTCTTTCTTAGTCGTTTTGTGGAAAAATCAAGATAGTATGGGGAAAGCTATTTAGCGAGTACTCCGGTTTGCATTATAGTTAGATAGAAATGATTAATAATAAAGACTAATAACAGAGATAAGCGAAAATCTACAGTAACCTACAGTAAACTACAGTGATATCTGTTATTTTTAGGAGAACAAGGACAAGAAATTAACAATTGGAACTAGAACTCTGAGAGAACCTGGTAAGTTTCGGTTCAGCTATATTGTCAGGCTCAATTGTTAATTCTCAACAGTAACACAGACAATAAATCTTTTAAGCTTTTGCTACTCACCCTGGGGGGTATCTTCTGTTGGCGGCATCCTGAAACGAAAACATACTAAGGGGATACGGTAAGGTTTTAGAAATAAAAGTAAGAACTATAAGGAAAGTTCATATAGGAATAGAGCTTAATAGTGTGTTTGAAAAACTCAAAAGTTTCAAGAAGTATTGGTCAAAAACTGTAAATTTGCAATGCTACTATTCTAACAACCTTGCGAAGAGCTAGTATAACTAGATAGAAGTCTGTTTCCGTAACTGCATAAAGGCAGTTTTGTCAAACTGGCCTGTGGCAGTAAGAAACGCCCGGGCGTTTCCATACTACGGCCACTGGCCCTAGCAAAGTTGAAAAATTCAGGAGATTTCAGTTCAGCACCTGTACAGGGTAAAACTCAGAACACATAAAACTCAGAGACCATTGAGTTGGTTACATCGAAAGGTAATGCATACAATACAAACGTTTATTATCAAAACGGTGAACCTAATAATTGGTAGTCCTGGTTTAGCCCCGGACCAAGCTAATACAAGACTAATTCAAGACCACATTTAGCATAGTTAACAAAATAATTATAATAGATTCTAAAAGATAATAAACTTGACTATAAACATCCGGTACTAAACCCCTAGCAGGCTAAGCCCGAGGTGTTGCCCGGCCGCTACCTTCGCCTCAAGGGAACGGTGGTAGCCGTCCGGGTAGCTATCACCTGAATGATTTGGTTATATGTGGAATTGAATAGTATAAATGGAAAGGTGTTTGTTTCTATTGGCTCTGCTTAGATAAAGAGACTCCGGATGTTGAGAGAAAGGGCTGATAAGCTACCTCCCCTCAGAAGAACCCAGCCTCCCTATATTACAGCATAGCTCCCAAGAATAGAGGGGCCCGCGGCAGGCTAGCTAGGCCAGCCGGCTCGCCCCCACACTCCCTCCTCGCTACTGCCGCGCCAGTACCCCGCTAGTAGCATGCCAATTGGCATATTTTCATCGCAAAACCGCGTCGCTGCTTCTTAGCTATCTTTACTGTTATTTTGCAAAAACAAACCTGGCCGGGGGGACGGGCGGCGGGGGCGGAGCTGAACTTCCGCTCCGGACCCGGCAGATCACCTGCCTAGCTGAGGGTGCCGTAAGGAGATATCGTCATCGGAATCTCGGAAGAGGTGTCGGTTACGAAACAAGATCAGAAGAAATTGATCGATATTGTTCAAAAACGTTCTAACTATAGATCAGTGACCACGTGAGTCATACTGTAACAAATAACTCATCAATCTATATGGGATGTTCTGTGAATATAGTCGATTAGACGACCAATTTTCGTTATAAAACAATTTAGGCAGATCAGAATTGGCGATACTTTTAATTTTCCAATAAGTTTCGTACACCCGCACACTGAATGATAGGAAAGAGCCCTCTCCGGTAAGAAGATTCCGGAATGAATGTCCGAAACCCTTCCTCAAAGAAACTACAGTTATTATGATACGAGCGATACAGGAAATAAAATACTTTTAAATACTTTTTAAGTGTTTATGTCAACTTGTAAGGACCAATATGCGTACATATCCTTGACTATGGATAAACTAATTTCTTCGTGGATTAGAATTAAAAACTAAAAACGCTCTTGATAAATTGATATTTTGAAGCCACACTCGTTAAAAGACGTAGCTTCATGGACAAAGAGTCCTTTAAAGTTCTGTCATCCTTTCATATTTTGCACCTCACTTTTCAACTACCGTAATCTCAATCCGCATTCAAGTGAGAAACCTGAGACTCTGTCACTCCTTTGCGGCTTGTCTATCAGGTGATCTGTTCTTATTTTGAAATGGATACTAGCAGCGCATAATAAGAACAAACTTTGTTTGGAAAGGAACATGGATTTGTATAGTCCATCTCAAGACCTAGGTTTACAGCGCGGCATCACAAGCGGGCGCTGTGTTATAAAAAATGAATGCACTTTTAGAGAAAACGCACAACTTCGAACGATTCTACTTTCAATTGTATAGCACTGCGCCCCTGAATAACATAAAATTTAAACTACTAGCATTGGACTTTCACATTACTAAATGTCTTTGTTATTCTAAAAGCGATAGTTTAGTTGATATTCTCTATAATTTGTGTTTGTTTTGGCAAAAAGAACGCCATTTGTCGCCCATTGAGTCAAAGTATATTGGCTGATAGTGGGATATAATGCAGTAACAGTAGGCTTGTGAAAGAGCCGACAAGGGATTTCTATGATTACAATAGAAGAACCCCTTACTCAGAGGTATTCTCGGGCCGGCTCGGGTCTTTTTTTTAAAGTAGGCCAGCTAAATTAGTATGTCCAGAGTTCAATCCAGAGTCACTTTAAGAATCATTAGCCAATTTATCACAGGATATTGGAACTTGCTCAAAAAACCTATTATGACTACGTAATTTTGCATCCGAATTTACTCTTTGCCTCAGCATGTGACGTCACCGGGTCCATCCGGGCAAGGCCGGTTTAGTTCCGCCCCTTCAAAATCTCGGGCCGGCCCGGCCCGTGCCCGCCTGAGCTTTCCGAGCGAAACAGAGCTTCAATAACAAACCCATTCTAACTATGAGTCATCAAATTCAGTTTTGAGCACCAACCCAATACATCTATTTTGCAACAGAAACTTGAATGTTTTTGTTTCTCATTGAGTTCTTTTTACTAATGGTTAAGAATATACATTTATTTATCTACGCTCCAGACTTTCAGAACGCCTCCACCGCAAATAAAAACATCTATCATTTTGCCAGGTGGGAGGAATTTTGTCAAACACAAAATGCTAAATTACACTTTGTGGTAGGGAGCATCCCGATGGCAGCGGCAAAAAAAACTTTATTGATCAAAGTTTGAACTATATTGGGAGAGCCATTGAAGAAACATCTGTGCTCCTAACATTAATTGTTACATAAACTTGGCTACCAAAAAGTTTAAATGCTGAAATTCGAAATGAAATACAGTCTAGGAGTAGGAATTTGGGCCGAAACCGAGTCCGGTCCGGGAACAAGTTCCCCCCAATGAAGAGCAGCCAAAGGCATCTAAATGAAAGTTACAAACTGGCATTATGTTAAATATATAGTCCATCTCAAGACCTAGGTTTCCAGCAGCGCGGTAAAACAGGCGGGGCGCAGAATAACAAATGAATGTACTTTTGAAGACCAATTTTACATTCTTTTTATAACACCCGCTTGTGATACCGCGCTGGAAAACTAGGTCTTGAGATGAACTATAGAATTCTAATAAGCTACTTAGCTCTTAAGAAGCTTGAATCGATCTTCTTCTGAAGCAAGCCGACAAAGCAGTTTAATCGCTGTGAAAATCTACAGTATGAAATTACTTGCTATACAAAACAACTTTAAGTCCATGTGACCTTTTCTCCGTTGTTCAGATGCACGGGAAACCCTTAGCTTTCCGGATATCCCAGATATGCTTCGTCTTGTGATATATACTCATTACGTTCAAGGAACGGATTTCCCCCCGGTCGACAAAAAGCCCGTTTTAGCCCAGAATATCGAATAATCTCGAATCTGAGCACGAACCCTATCCATATATGAATCATCCTTGAGGCGGTGGCTCACTCTCTCTATGTAGTCATTCCAAAACCCATACCGGGAAGTCGGTTTCAAAAAATTTGGTGATGCAGTTTCATATTTTGACTAGTTGACATACGTTTCATTCTGTTTTTTAAAACACTTTAGCGCGGCTCTGAAATGAACTATAGTCAGTTATTCATCTTATAAACTTGATAGCTTTTGGGACCTGTAAACCCTGTTCTCTGGAAGTTTCTTTTAGGAACACCGACTATCTACTACATAGTCTTTTCATTTTTAGCTAGGTTTCAGGCGTCCTTCTGACGAGCCACATTTTATATTATGACGTCCTAAATTGGTATATGTTTTAGTCTTCTGGTTAGAGCAGCGGTCTCTGAATCCGTGAGGATCTGAAGCGGTTCGACTTCCCGTAGCCGCAGATGGCCTGGGAAACCAGGAGCTTACTTATCCCACCCATGTCTCAGAAAGGAGCCGACTTTGCTCAGAAGATTCCGGAATGAATGGCCAAAACACTGCGTCGAAGAAATATACAGTTATTGTGTGATATGTGCGATTACAGGAAAAAAATAGCTTTTACTTTTTACTTTTTACATTTGTATGTTGACGTTTAGGATTCGGTGGTGAAACAAACTGATACGTCCTAATTGGCATCTTACATTATTCAACTTATACTTTAGTTTATTTAGATTGTTTTAGAAAATCTTATTGATATAACTGTTTTGTGAGAAATAATCATTCTGATTTAGTTGGAGCCTTCCGTCCAATTAGTTTTCGAAGTATTTTTTGCCTATCCGACGGATCAAAAATTATTGAGCTTGGTACACTTGATAATATTCTGAACTGCTCCCAAGGCTTATCAGCAAGCTAGCATTGAGCATAAATATTTGGGAAGATCGGGTATTATCAAGATTAGGCACAAGATTCCAAGCCCATGGATAAGCAGGTTTAAAATAGTTATAAGACGTCACTTCGATAGCTGTGAAACCGCATGTCAATATTTCATGCTGGCTACTCTACATTTCTCCAGCTAGTAGTTGCAAGCCTCAATAGCTCAGTTGGGAGAGCGTTAGACTGAAGATCTAAAGGTCACCAGTTCGATCCTGGTTTGGGG
>JAQGAV010000806.1:0-26662 GCA_034691345.1 Phasmarhabditis papillosa | reverse complement strand
ACTGATGAAGTCATGTTTTAATATCCACGATAAGAATGTTATCAGAAACATTTGTGAACTCTTAGACCAACAGGGGTCTAGCTGGCGCCAAAATAAGCACCTTCTAATCGACAAACTACGCAAAAGATATCTAAATTAAAATGTTTGAGGTAAAAAAGGAATTATATAATCACTGCCTGAGCCTTTACGTTTCTAAGTTAGTCAGTTGCTATCAGACCTTTCACGAAAGGCCCGAGCACGGTCGGGCCTGGGGCCGGGCCGGGCCGAACCGGTGAAAAATTTCAAGGCCCGGCCCGGCAATTTTTTAGAAACCCGGGCCCAGCCGGAAGAGAGGTTTTCTACTTTAATTGGTTTCTAGCCTGTACGCTAAAAAAAACAGTAGACGAGGGAAGTAAATGTTTCTCATATTTTTTAATATCATCTGTTATGTGCATGTTAATATCTAATTGCATCAACATTGCATAAAAGTTCTTTACATAATATGAACATTGAGGTACATAACACAAATATGGTTTAGTTTTTATAATACATCCCAGTTACTTCAGAATACTTTACATTATTGAATACCTTTTTAGGCACAACCCATTCTGGTGGATACGACCATAATATAGTTGTTCATGCTCTGAGAAATTGTGGTTATAGAATGATAGACACTGCACGCAGATATGGAGTCGAAGCAGAATTGGGCAAAGCCTGGAAGGTAGTAATTACAGTATATAATTAGGCTGGGGTTCGGCATGGTAAACGGTATACCGTATAGCGTTTTACCGGAAAATGTTTATGGTAAATTTACCGGTATACCGGTTAATTGCCAAAAAGTTTACCGAATCGCCACCCTATATATAATGTATTTGGCATGGCCTAGGTTTCACATTGCTGATACGGGAAGTCTTATTCTTGTTAATATAATCGTAGTAGGTGTTATTATAGTCGGCGGCCAAGGCTAATACAGGGTATACGGTACGAACAGCAAATTTTATTGGAGCGCAGAGAGCAATAGCGCAAGAAATTCAATGTACAACACCACATTTAACATATTTTTTTTTGAAACAATTCAATTATATTTGTGAATATAAGTATTTAGCGCGTTTTAAATGAAGCACTCTGGCCTTTAAATTGCATAGCGTTTGTCCGACGACTATAGTTAGTGCTATGATGATTCCACATGTTAAAAGGTCGTGTTGACGGTGCAGGGATCTATTAATTTTCCCTATAAGGTTAAAGTTTTTTAGGCTTCTGGAGTACCCCGTTCCGAACTGTTCATATCTTCTAAGTTATGGCCAACAGACTATGGTTATTCAGTTGAAGCAGCTTTTAAGAAAACATGTAGTAAACTACAGACTAGCTATCTAGGTAGGTAACTAACTGAATAACCACCTTTGTTAAACCAAACAATAGCAGACTTCGTCTAGTCAACCGTCTTCTGGAGCAATGATTATTGTTAATAATAGAAACATTTGCTATTGTCGCATACGCGAATACAATATTTTTCTATGTGGATGATATCACAATGACAAAGCAACATTTCGCAAAGATATGCCTCAGGCAATACTCGAACCAGCGACCTTACGTTTAAACACACTAGGAAACGCATTCTGTCCACAGAGCTCCCAGGTATTGCGTTATTAGGAACTGCGAACCCAGAGTTCCAACTCCAACCATGTAGTATTATAAGTTTCCAGAGGGATTGAGAATTCAACACTTACCTGGCAAGGTTCAATATAAAATCTAGGACTAATATTTAAAATTATAAGTTTGACTGTCTATTCTAGATCAATACCTTCTTCACTTTCCTGTGGTTCCCGATTTTCTTGGATCAAAACGAGAGATTTTAGAAGAAACTTGGAGGCAGATGGAAATGCTATATGATAAAGGCGGGTAACTAGTTGAGTAGAGATTAAAGGTTCGCCAAAGAGCGGAAGACGGAGCCGATCGTCGGTGCTGCAAACTGTTTGTACGACCGAAGCCCATCTATCTCTATAGTAAAGCAAACAATCTTTTAAGGAATAGGATTCCAGAAATTTCGTTTTGATTAATTAAATTCATGTTATAGTCGACGGACGGATTGCTTGCAGGGGTATACGGTCAGTTTTGCAAAGGAGCGCGGATACTAAGGGGTCTTCGACCCAAACCCAAACGGATTAGTGCTCCAGCGCAACATTCGCAGTCCAAAATTGAACAAAACATAATTTTCAAAAACTTCGAATTGCTTTTTAAATACAGCGCTGTTAGCAAATTGGCCGCGCCTTTCCTAAAAGTAAATGCTTCAAGTAGTAGATTAGAACAATGTAATTCACTTTGATAATAATTGATCTCTGTTCAGAACAATAATCTAGTTACATTGAAATTACTTGATAAAATAGTTTGCCTTTCGGCACTTTACATACATTTTTAAAATACTGCTTACTTTCAGACCGTATTCGTTCTATTGGTGTTTCTAACTTTATGTCTTCTGATCTGGATATGATTCTGGATTCGTGCTCCATTGCTCCTCATGTGAACCAATGTGAATTCCATCCATGGTACAATCCGGAGGAGCTAAGGGAGTACTGTAATGAGAGCGGCATACTGTTTACGGTGAGCAGAACATATCTAGCGCCAATATCAACTGATCGTGCGTATGCCAAATGGTTAAAGATTTGTTTGGCTATGAAACATTCACTTTATTATATTAATTCATAGGCAGTATTCTCTGAAGGAGTGGTGTTATATTAAACTTAATGAAATTTGGTGGATTGCGAGTATTTTCTTCAAAAGTACATTCAGTTTAATATTAAAACCTTTACTTTCCATGATGCTGAGCTGCAAACCTAGTAATAGTTTTCGTCATAAATAAGAAGAACCAATCTGGTTTTGTACAAAAAGAAAATAATTTAACTATATTGATGAGTATTAAATGCTTCCAATTACTAAACGAGTGAGTTTAGGGTTACTGTCCCATTGCAAAAGGTCGTTTCCTCGATGATGCTACAGTAACGGAAATCGCAGCGAGACATCAAAAGACTCCCGCACAGATTTGTATACGGTATTCCATTGAATGTGGAGTGCCAGCAATTCCAAAGAGCAAATTTAAAGAAAGGATTGAAGAAAATATAGAGGTTTGTAGCCAACTTAGAAAGCTATTAAGCTGCTGTCCTTCAAAAATAGAAACGCATCCCATCAATGTCTTTACAATAGCTTTTATTTAACTTTTACAATAAAATTTCGCCTATGCTGGTGGTTTAATTGATTCAACGGGATAAGTGACTCAACTAAATGTCATTTTTCGAAACATTTACTCTTGCGGCACACCAGCGCAGAGCTGGTTATCAGGACGGGCAGGGCCGGGCGCCGGATTAGCTATAAATCCGACGGACCGGCCCGGCCCGGCCCGGCCTGACCTCCATAATTTTAGGCCGGGCCGATAACCAGCACCAGCGTAACGATTGCAATTTTACTAACATTTGTTGAAGTGAAAGCATGATAGTTAAAAATAGAAGCGCATCCCATCAATGTCTTTACAAAAGCTTTTATTTAACTTTTACAATAATGTTTTGCTTATACTTGTGGTTCAATTGAGTCAATAAAATTGAAGCCTCAACTAAACGTCAGTATTGCCCAGTTTTCGAAACATTTACTTTTGGCGTTTGGCGACACACTCAGCGTAGCGACTGTAATTTCAATGACAGTTAATCTTTATTTTCAGGTCTTTGACTTTTCCTTTTCCCAAGAAGAACTCTGTCAACTTTCCGGTCTTTCAAGCCAGCAATCTCCACGTAAAATCGTTAGAACTGATGATATTTTAACCAAACTACACCTACCAGATGGGTACAAACTCCAGAAGTCTGTCTATATTCCACCTGCTACCGCAATACCTTCGCGACGGGACCAGCTTGTAACTCTGAATACAGTAACCAAGGCGTGTCGGGATATCTTAGGCAGTGTTCCAAGTCTTCATTCTGTGTACTAAACGGTGTAATGTGAACGGGTTGTGAAAAAATAGTACGAGTAAATTATTTGAGTGATTTTGTCATTTTATATTTGCACTATAGTTTTCTTATTCAGTTTTACTATTGTTTCTTTTATTATAATTTGTTGGTAGAATTGTTATTCAACTGATATTAAAAGTATAAAGATTTGTTCTGTTGGAAATGTTTTCGAAAAAGTTCAATTTGTTTCACGGGGACATGATCGAATTGGTTAATTAAGACACGGTTGATTGAATTAGAAAACGGCACAACATATAGAATTGTTCAATGCCACCTTCAAATCCTAGAACTAAATGTTTTACCTTTTTTGAAAATATCAAACTACCTACAGCAAAAAATTGAACACAGGCTCCCGATTCAACCTATTTAGATTTATTTTGGATAGGCTCCGCTCTAGAGGCCGTAGCATAGAAACACTCGGGCAACAATTCTCAACTGCTCTGGCAGCCAAATCTGCGGGGCACCCACCCGGGCGTTTACATACTATATTTATTAGTTGTTATTTTTTATTGAAAGCCACAGGCTCTGCTTAGTTTTTCATGATATTGTAAAGTTTATGCCCCCAACAAATAGTTGATAAGGCTATAAAACTGGTGGATTTTGCGTAAAAAAATAGACTGCTTGTGGCTATTCCTTGCTTGTTTTGGCAATTTTTAGCCTCATTTTTTACTTTCCGAAGATAAATTCTACACTACCGCTCAGTATATATAGGTTTAGGCTCTTTTTGAAATGAGCCGATCCTCATTTTTTACCCGACGAGTTTTGAAACAGTTTGTAACAGTTCAATACTCTCACTCGTTCACTCTGAAATCAAAGGCACAATGTAATCCGCCTGATCATCGCTTAGTTTTGCATCATTTCTGTTGATTTACTTTGTTTGTTCTATGTCGTTTAAGGAAGTCGAATGTTGCACGCACGCCTAACCAGCGAAAAGAGTAAATACTGGGTCAGTTTTCTCGAAAGCGATCGTATTGGTCATTTCAATGTAGAGAGTAAGCAAGAACCTCTCGGTGAACCTAATATTTATTATATTATGTTGAAACATTCAATTTAAGACGAGGTCCACTTTATTTACTCTTTATCCCAACCAGCCGGTGGTTATCCGGCCAGCCCGGCCTGGGTCCAAAAATTTCAGGCCTTGCCGGTAACCAGCCTGATCCCAACAGATTGTCTACTTGATAATTTCTCCCCGTGTTTGACTAGCATAATAGGTAATAGTTTGTATCCAACTAAGCTTTTATCATACCACAATTGCTACTGTTTCATTTAAAAAGTTTTCTGTAACTTAACTAAAGATTTTATAGTAACGTTGGATGGTAAATCATTTGAGCATTTGGTCCAAATAACATTTTCTTATAATAACACATATGGTCAACTATCTCACAACGACATTTCCTTAACTTTTGGAGAGAAATGGTCATTTGTTTCTTTACGTTTTGCATTCAAAAAATAATTTAATTAAATGCTAACAACCTTACTTCCCTATAACAATGAGACCTTCGCCTTCATTTGTTAGAACACTAAATTTGGAGCAAATTCTTCATTTTGGAAGTACTATTCCTCAGAGCGGTTAAGCTGACCTGGCCTGACCAAAAAACCTCAGGTCAGGCCAGGCCTGTCAAACCTAGAACATATTAGGCCAGGCCAGGCCGGGCCAGCTCAGACCAGCTTAACAGCTCTGCTATTCCTTACTAATGCACCTGGACTACTGAAAACTGGGGTAGCGATATAATATCAAGAAACTGGAAACATTTGCCTCTGCACTAATTTTTATCAAACATGAGTGCCATACACAAACTTTAACATTTGTTAGAAACAGGTTTTTGTAAAATATAACCTTGTGTAATATTTCGACATATTTCATAAATAATGACGATATTTTACAAACCTGGGATTAACCGACTATAGAGCGATTGTGAAATTGTCCACATATAATTAGGCTGACAGTTTGAAAAAGTAGATCAGTTTTTTCTTTTCTATGTTTTTTATTTAACAAACTAATGTTCCGCAAACTATTTAATCTATCAATTGGTTGAAAAATTCACATCCAGACAGACATTCTAACAATATAGGCGGGGAAAGGGCCGGCCCGTTGCTCAAATTTTCGGCACCGGCCCGAAAAAAGTATCCCAACGCGGGCCCACTTTTGAATGTTCGGCCCCAGCCCGTGAAATTCCCCGCCCTGTTAACAATTCTATTATGGCAATAACCATCACATCAAATAGCGGTCTCTCGTTTTCCTTAAAACATTTCACTCATACAGATATTTCCAATTTTAGCTATGTTCATGAAGACCCTAATTGTATTTCTATTCGTCTCAGGTGTATTCGCTTCTCTGAATAATAACGAACGTGTTACGCTGCCCTTGGAGAGATTTATGCCAAGTCCACAACAGTTACCATTACAGGGAGCTGGTAACGGACAACAGGTAACGTCTATCAAATAAACCGGTGTTGGGGAAAGTTAAAGCAGATTGGTCGGGCCGAAAAATTGGGTCTGATCCGGCCAGTTCGCGGAATGTTCGGCCAGGCTTCGGCCTATCGAAACACAATGAACTTTACGCAATTGACGAAGTATTGTATTGACCAGTTACAAATTAGTTACAAAGCAGCGATTTGGCATGACCTAAACAAACTTTCCCCTATTCCGTAGGAAAAAGCCAAGCGTGAAATATTAAATTGTAACCTTTTGTCTGGTAACGTCTAAATAACATATCTCCGACACAACAACATAGAACAGTTTTAGATGAATTTCTGCACCTCATATCATTTAAATATTAACCAGTTGATGAATAACTTTCTTATTTTATCAGGGCTCCTCCGGTGCAGCACAAACTCGTCACTATCGAGACTACACTCCTACAGCCGGTGAATGGTTCGCACAAGAACTATTTAACCCAAACACATTCCAACTAACCAAGAAGAAATAACAAAGAAACGTTTGTACTACATTATATCATAAATGTCGGGTGACCAATGTTATACAGCTTACCTTATTTTACTTTCAATAAATTATGACCAACTCCATTCAAGCAGCAACCAAGTCACCAAGTCATTCAAATGAAACGAAATGCGTACTATACACCTTTTTGTGTTTATATTCTGAAACTAATTATGCAACTAACTTTATTCATCTGCGATAATATAAAAAAGAAACCGGATAAAACTGAATATCAAATAAAATATGATCACATTATACAACAATCACAACTCAGATCATTTAAAAGTGACTAGATGAACAAAAAAGAATCGGAGATCTATATAAGAAGAGCATTTGAGATCTTATCACATAAAGCCACTAGAGTGCTACGAATTTGATAAAACAAACTGCTTACGCCAAATATATAGATAAAGCAGTTAGCTTAAAAAAGAACAATATCACAATCGGGAATGATGAATCACAAAAAGTAACGCGAACCGCATAAAGACTAAGGCTACTAAATAAATAGATATACATTTAAGATTATGATGCAACAAAAGTCTATACGGAATTGACTAGATGAATATAATAAGAAGCGATGATATAATAAAGATGAATAAACATAATAAACATATAAGAGGTATTGAATTAGTCCACGACCACAACCATCGACTCGGAATCCTCGTCATCATCTACGCTCATTTCTTCATTCTTCTCATCCGATACTTCAGACGCCTCCTTTTTAACTGAAAATAAAATAAGTTAGAGACGGGAAGCAATTAAACACCGATGTAATGAATTTAAATCAAGGTATAAACTGTTTATAACAAATAAGAAGTAAAGCCTACCTTTTACAGCAGAACTCGACGGCTTCATATGAGCCTTTAGGTCAAGTGACTCTTCTGATAGGCGTAACTCCGGAGTGAGTGGTAGACTGAGCAGTCCGGTGATGGTCTTTTCTTCCTCCTTTATTGGCCATAAATCATTGCCAGCTGGTGATCCTCCTTCCGATATCGAGACTGCTGTGATTGCCAGCGGGCAGGTCTTTGAATGCTTGCGAAGATAGATCTGACGACGGAAACGAGCACCACATGGACATCTAAATAGAGTAGTTTAATATAATTAGCAGACTAAATTTCTTACTCAAATGTTCTATCCGTAGAGTGTACTTGAGAATGCATCTTCAGATCGTTCTTTCTAACAAAAGTCTTCTGGCATTCGTTACAAACAAACGGACGATCGTTCGTGTGAACACTGCGAATATGAGCGGTTAGAGCCTAAATAAATATACTATAAATCAACTCGTGTTATTATAATTAATTACCTTGCTACACTTGTATCCAGGATGATCGCAACCTTCGTAGGGACATTTGTGCACATGATTGTTGTGAACCATTTGAATATGACGCCGAAGACCTAAACAAAGGACATTTAAAATCAATTAAAATTATTGTAAGAGTAATGGTGAACAAATGTAACTATTATCCCATCGTCTGAAAACACCTGGTTGATAACGGACCCTAATCCCCAAGTAAATCAGGTATTAAAAACTAATCCACATACCTCCACGTCTTCCGAATCGCTGCTGACAAAGATTGCATTTATGGTTGCGCTCCTTTAAATGCTGAATCGAGACATGTTCGCGAAGTTGAAAGGCCGAGGTGAACGCTTTCCCACATTCTTTGCATTCAGTTAACACCTGGAATAAATGTCCGTTAAAACATTTTATCAAAACAAAACTACTAAAACTAGAGAGAATAAAATAGAAACCTACTTTTGCAGACTTTGACGTTTGCTTTTTCAGCGAATGTGGATCAGACGAATTCACAGAGCGAAAAATCTGAAAATAACATAATGACCTAATGTAATTTAAATGTTTTTGTCTACCTCAGACACCTGTTCGCCTAACTTTTGCGGATCAAACTTGTTAGATAGAATACCGTCATTATGACTAAGGGGGTGGATATCATTACTAGAGAATATATCTTCGAACGATTTACGTTTAATAGAGTAACTGTTGTAGTTAGTCGAATTTAGCAGAGATGCAAGACTAGTGGGTTGGTCTGGTCCATCAATAATAACTAAAGGAGGTGAACATACTGCAGCAGAGCCCTGTTCGGGTTCTTTAGCCTTCTTTAGCTGATTTATTAGCTTTTCTAGATTAGATCGTTTATCCTCCTTCTGTTTAGGTTTCGTATTGTTACTGGCTGTTGGTTGTGTCATTTCAGCTAACACCGGCCTTCTGAGAGCGGGATTAACGCCCACCGCAGCTAAGCACAGATTTACCGCTGCGGTGGTCGGCGAAGTAATCGAATTAACAGCGGTGGTGGCATGCTGAGTAGAAGACGCACCGCCACTAGGTTGGTGTGGAATAATACCAGAACTACTACAGAAGGGGACGGAAGCCAGTTTGGCTAGAATGGTAGCAGCCGGCGATAGACCGGAATTAGTTAGGAAAGAGGAAGTCGAGGGAATCGGTAGGGAGGAATAGGCTCCATTGGCGTTATTGTGAGACGCCTCTAGGGCCATACGAAATAGTAGTTCCGAGAATATACCATGTGATGTCACTGTAGAATCCATGCTACAAAACAAAAAAGATAATTAATGATATTATAGACTAAGAAGAAATGGAGTTAAGTATAAAACTTGACAAAAGACTGAGGTCGTAAGCGATAAAGGATGGATGAAAGCAGAAAACAAAGAATATAGTCTAAACTCTAAGCTGGTAAAACTATGATTAGTTATACGAGTGAGCGGTTAGGCAGTATGCATGCTTTTCTTTCATAAAATATGTTGTCCACGTTTTCGGCCTTTTCGTTTTCAACAGGAGTCCGGCCGACATTGTTAATGAATCATAGTGAAGCAGAGTGGTAGCGGAGGAAAAACGAAGAAGCAAACCAGAGAGCATAAATATATTTAAACCCCAAACTAACAAATTCTCGTTTAACATAGCTTATTCAGCCAGAAAGATAAAGTACCACTAAAACAAGTACTTACACCTTAATTTAAACAACACCAGGTTCACAAAAACATTTTCATACTATACAAATACCTGAGCTTCTTGTTCTATATTTTACTTTTAATTCCAAATTTCCCTCGCTCTCAAACGTTCACCAGTGTTGCATGACTGCAACATATTAGACCGACATATTCATATTGCCGCTGGCCCCATATCAATTTAACGCCAAGCTGAGGTGGGCAAGATTCGCTTCGTCGGCCGCACCTCAACACCATGGTAACCTCCACTTACATTTTGAGGCAGCCAGTTGTGTTAGTCATCCCTACATCTCTTTTAGTGATAAAAACAAGCCACAGCTGTATGCAGAAACTTAGGCTGGTTAGGCGAAAACAACAAAAGTACAGCCGAAATGCTACGGAAAGGGAGTGATAGTAATGTAGACTAGCGAGATTCCAATACAATAGGTGGGAAAATATATCCCTACGATGTACACGGGTGAGAGTTTACTGGACTGTGCCGTAAGCAAAGAGAGGAATTTCTGGAAATTCTGCCAGTGGCCGTAGTATAGAAACGCTGGGGTGGGTGCCCGGGCAGTTTTTGGCAGCCCGAGCCGTTGAAAATTGCTGCCCGGTCAGGCTAAAAACTGCTTGGGCACCCACCCGGGCGTTTCTATACTATGGCCACAGGGCCGGTACATTCTCACTCAACTAAATGTGTACTGCTTATCGCGGCCCCTAAGCTGTTTCCACCGTATTGTCTTTCCTTCCAATTTTCCAACATAGCAGACGGAATAGAATAAGTTATCTTACTAACTGGTTAGCCACTTTTCAAATCAACCGCCCCCATAAGTCGTGTAGGCCGCATTTAGCCGCGCCTGCATTGAGCCCCCTTATCACAGCTAACTAACTAACTAACCAAACGAGCTAAATGAAAACACAGCCAGCCAACTACTATAAACCGCCGACTGACTGGTGAGCTCTTCTATATACAACTCCATGGTAACCTAATCGGAGCAGAAACAAATTCAGCCCTCTTTTTATAAAAACACACCGACGAATGCACGCTGATTTTAGTAATTACTAAATACTGTAATGGATTTCAGTCTGGTTGACTTTTGACTTTGATGACTCAAAAGTCAACTATCTGACAAAAGGAATAACAAGAACAAAAGTAAGGGATCGGTCATACAATCGAACAGCTCTTTGTATTACCGAAGTGGACTTATTTAGAGGCAAAACTAGTAGATGAGAGAGTAACTGTGGTTATTCAAAAGAGTTGCAGAGAAAGTATGTCGTTGCCTTGAAAACATAGATATTTCACGGAATGAATAGAGTAGATTGGTGGGAAAAGTGGACTGATTAGCCCAGATAACAAGAAAGGTGAATACGAGGAAAGTAGAGGAAGAGACTACGAAACTAGCAACAAATGGCTAGAAAGAAGCCAATGCATTTGCAATAAAAAAACAAGAGGGTACGTAACATGTCAGCACTTTGCGACTTTTACTCAATAAACGACTAAATTATCAGTTCAGATCTTTGAAAGTTGAATTTGAAAAAAGAACTACTAATAAAATATAAAAACCATTAAACCGCTAGCTACAAAGTTATGATTGCTTCGACAAGAGCAGTGAAAATATTATCACATTTCGCAAATATGAAGTAATGCATTTCTCATATTTTCACAACGTCAAATGAAGAAACATGCAAGTATTTCAAGTTCTAAGAGTGATAATCTAGAACTCAGTTCGCTTAGAAACGCGGAAGAGCAGCTACAAACGTATTCAAAAGCTCATCAGTCTATGTTGACGACTGGCCAACGCCACTGGCGAGCATGAGAGGATGGATAATACAAAAATATATTGCTTGCATTTGATATAGGCTGGGTGTGGTGGTGGTTAGGCTGAGTGCTGAAAAATGCGGCAGCCGTTTGATGCCGTGTATTCGAGTATGTATGTATGCACTAACAGCTCGGCCGAGAAAAGAAGAAGAGATATAGCCGTCTATATAAAAGAAAGATGAAGACACCACCAACCAGGCCACAGCCGAATACATCCATTCACCCAATAGAAAACACCCAGAGTAATACCAATTACATCCTTTACAACGAGGTGAGAATTAAACACGCTGTTTTTTTCTCAAAACCTAGGTGAAAATTAGGGACAAAATAAATCCGGGGTAGGTAGGGTAGGTTAAAGTTTAAACAATGAAAATTAGACTATGTTCCCATCACTCCAGGATCGGAAATAAAATCAAAGAAACATAACTATCTAAAAAATTGAAAACTAGAAAGTGCAAAATATACTCTCGATAAGAATTAAGTTGTTAAAAACATCATCTCATTACGAACATCGTATGTGCTTATTATCTTTTTATCATTACGAATGTATATAGCAGCAATAACATTCATTAATCGGCTGCTGGATTAACCGCGTCAAGTCGAAAGTTTCTATGGAATCAATCATATGAGCAGGTATTTTCCCACACAATGTGTAGATGATTGCTATTCCTTACGCAAAACAACAATGAAGAAAGGAATAGCCTAACAGTTTTGAGAAACATATGAAAAGATACGTCTCTGCAACTGGGTCATTAGCTGTAGTGAAATTCAAGAGCAGTAATCTTACTTTATTAGATAGTTATCTCCATTGCTGGATATTATATTCGTCGGCTAAACGTGACTCTATCAGTCTAAGTAACTTCGAAGACGTGAAAACGGAACCCTGCAGCTGCTGTATTCATGGTTAGCCTTATTGTAGGGCCTGTATAAATACAAGTAGAATACGGCTGAAAGCAAATGTCGCCACCTCCGCGACTCCGCCTTCTACAGCCCCCGGACAGGAGAGACTTAATATCAACCATGCCACTACCTTTCTCACATCTAATCCTCACCACACAGTTATCATTTTATAGTTCAGACTGACTTAGTTGCAAAGTTTCCCCTAAAAAAACTACTATGAGAGCGGCTAAACAAAGTAGAATGGGATTTGTGTAACTTATCTTCCGTTCCACCTATGAAAATATGAACAGTAAGAAAGCCAAGTAATGAAAGTGAAACTTTTAAGGCAGACTTACGCATACGAACTAGCTTTATGTAAAACTTGTTATAAACATTCTCAACTAATCACATTCATTTTCTCAACCAGTTCATATTGGCCGCTTTAATTTGCCCACAGTCGTCGCTCGCAGTCCTCACCCAGGCAACCAAAAACTCGAACTACGAAGCAACAAAGTTGAACGGGTATAATGACTCTTGATACCGCCACGAGTCAATGAGAACATTAATTAGAAACCAGCAGTTTAAGTTTTCTATTAAGTAATCAGTAGCAGAGTTAATTTCAATATGAGTAGTACCACCACCAATAGGAAGAGTTTAAAGATCATCTCAAGAAGGCGTCACTTTCATGTCAAAAGCAGTTAATTAGGTCATTTCCTGACATCAGTTAGCGGCATTTTATATTAATGAAATGCGCTCTTATGTTTTCGAGTATTTCCAAATAGCAAGCAGTATAAATACAAGCACATACTGAAAGAAAGCGGTGCGTGGTGCAGATCTTGACAGCCCAGACATCCGAGATATCATGACACGTAGGGAAATAATAGTAGACAAATTAGTGTTACACGAATGATCTGTGCGCTAGAGGAGTATTCACAACATTGTATTTCAGTCAGTGGAAAGCGCATAGAAGAGTTTTGAAACACAGAGAAATGTCGGAAGCAGCTGCTTCATGTGTGAGCGGAGTACAAATAGTATACCAAATTTGCCAAAGAGGAATTGAGAGATAACGCCAAAGTCATAAGACACAAATAAGAAGAGAGTGATATACAACTGCCAATACTCATTGGCCCCACATTGATAAAACAGATTTAAAAAACCCAAAGTGTATGCAAAACTGCTTGCAACAACTAACCTCCTCACATTCCTCGCAATCACAGGTTGGTTTCTTCATCGCCGGACGTAGACTACCGTCCGTATTCATATGGTATTCGAACATATGGCGAGCCACATTCTTCTTCAACTTGAACGTTTTATCACACACGTCGCAGGTGGGGGGCCTATTTTGCGTCACATGGTTGCGCAGGGCTACAGCGGTGTTGTTTTCATCCTAAAGTTGAATTCATTGTTCTGTATATCTATAGGAGTATATACCATATCAACTTTCATGTTCATCGGTATCGTGGTATACTTTTTTCCAGTGGAGCTGCGTAAGACGTTTGAGCAGCTGCTGTCTTCGTAACTAGCGAACTTTCTTTGAATTGCTAAAATATAAAATAAAGCGTTATTATTAATGGTATATCAACACAGTTTTAGACCGACGATAGAAACATCACACACCTGTTTGGATTATGTTTGTATCAGGATAGCATACCAAATCTGAACCATATACGGCACCGTTCCTGAAGTCAACATCAATTAGCTTAAAGTCGTCGTCGACGTAGCACTGCAGAGATTGCTTCACATGACAAGAATTATCATGAGCTCTACATTCAATCCCTGGAAAGTATTATAATCATGAATCGAAATATGTTCAATGATAATAAGACAGAACACAAGATAACTCGCCCTCGCTGCATTCAAAACAGACTCCATAGACAAAATCAGGACGAAGGAAACCCCATCCGCGAAGAAAATAGCCTACTTCGCAACCAGGCATTACGCAGATAAGTGAAAAGCCCGATCCGCATGCACATCTTTTACCAACGTCTAGTTGGTTAACACGTTAAAACAATTTTCCTGTTTCCCCGATAGACACGACCCTACAAGTCAAAACATCTTCAAAAGGTTTTAATCACCAAAATATAATAAATCACAAAAACATTTACAAGAAAGAATGATGACAGACACATATAACAAAAAGTGGTTAGAGAAACTACATAACACAATTGCGAAAACAAATAATGTATAAATATAATGAAACATTAAAAATCGTCAAAGTCAATAGGTGAGTTAATATCTTCATCATCATCATCATCTGATGAATCAGGGATCAGAAACTTATCCATTACTGGAACCCTGACATGATTGTCTGGTGCAGTACGTGCAATCATGGCTGGTGGCAAAATGAAATCGCCAAATGAGGGAGCAGGAACATCCGGTTCCACTGCATATGATGGACCACCGACATCAACATCAACTCGTTCAAATTGTTGTTCTTCCTGATAGAAAGTGCGAATCTAAAATATTATTATAACTCAATATATGTAAATTAACCAACCATATTCCACGGGGCATAGTGCCTTCCAACTGAAAGAAGAATTTTGATGGCCATAGTCTCCTTGCCGGTAGTATTTTGAAGACTAACCAACTTGAGAACCTTTAAAGACAGAATGAATACGCGGGTTGATTGCAAGCAAACCTTTTGAATTTGTTCCTTCATTGTAAGTTGGAAATCATGTCCAAAATGTTGCTCGTGCAGTTCAATCTTAGGCGGATAAAAGAGGATTTCCTTAAAAGAGGTCAATCGGAAAGAACAATGGAAGAAACAAAACCTCATGTGCGATATTATCATAAAGATATTTTCTATCCTCATGCTTGGTGATATCATCCCCCTTGAAATACGTACAGCCAATATGAATCACCTAAAACTTAGATATATAATGCCTGAAAAGCGTAACCCACGAGCAGCTTATTAATCCCAAGAAAGCAAGGAGTGACCATTCCATCGTCAGCTTTAGAGCTGCAGTCAATAACATCCTAGCAGATATAAGAGTTTACTATAACAGTTTCTGAATACCGTGGCAGCAGTGTCGGTGTCCTTGTTATTGCCATCCTCCTCCCATATATAGGTCCTTATTTTAGTATACATCTTCTCTACGGTAGGAGAGGAGACCAGACAGGCGTTCACCTGAAATATTCATTCAGAGAAATATAACGTTAATATTTTACCTTTTTCACCCGTTCACGAATCACTTCATCCATAAATTTAACTGGTACGCTAGTCATTTCAACAAACTCTATTAGGCCAAGAGATCTGAGGGCCTGAATAAGAAACGTTACAAAGAAGAAAATATCTATAGAACCTCAAATTTGCAAGGATCATCTACTTTGCACATTGTCTTGAATCCACAATAATAAATATTTTCGTAATACTTTGGCAAGAATATAACGACCTAGAATAACGAAGTATCCAATAAAAGGCCAATCCCTAAAACCTTATGCCCACGAATCAGAAAATGGGTGGCCACCATAACCAGAGGCAAAACATTCAGGACGTGCAGCTTAGTCCACGGAAGTGTGGCAGTTTTGGCGTGGAAGTATGTGCAATAGCTAGGATTGTACAACTGGGCTACAGCACAACCATCTGAAAAAAACTTTAAATTTTAAAAATAATGCTAACTACTTACCAATATAAATTGGTTTCAGAAAAAGAGAATAACGATCTCTATTTAATTCTGGTGGGTATAGATCCATGTCGATCATCAGCGAAAGTGGATCTATACGATAAGTAAAAGAAGCGTAGGTGGCTTATTGGGCGCTACCTGGTCCCCCGAGTGCCGGAGGTGGATGAGATAAAAACTTCCAGACAATGTCACGAGGCTCACTTGGGCTATTATCCAGTTTACTTATATCCGCTTCAGAAGGATAGTCAGGCCATGTTTCCATCTGCAAAAGCGGATAAAATCACATAGCACTTTGAAAAACCTCTCTGATGAACGCCTCCAATTCTTGTACTTGGATGGGAACACTAATAGGTGGCCGTTCGATTCCTGACTGTTGGCTAAGGAGAGCCTCCTGAAACGTACCAGTTTGGAGGCCGCATTTTTCTGGTTATACCTTTGTCTCAGCGTTTTCAGCATACATTTTTGTAAATTCTTTTACAAGTGTATCGTAGTCCTATAAAAATATTATGTCTATGAACCAGAGGCTATCCTACCGATTCCTTCAAGCCCTCAGTTGGACGGTGAAAGAAACCGGTGTTTCTGGGTTTGACGAAGAGGAACGGCTTCTGGAACAAATATGTAGCAACATATTTACTGGGAAATTTTAAAAGAAACTTGATTAACGGCTCTACCAATTGAGAAAATAAATCGCACCTTCTTGTTTCTCGGTGCCTCATGCATAAGCTTCTTGGCTTCTAAGGTAGGATCCACGTCACTGTCACTGGACTGTAGGAACAAATATTACAAGCTTAGTCTATAAAGTCTGAGTACCTCGTCAACAGGAAAATAACCAGCTCCACTGAAAGTCGGCTGAGAACTGAATGATCATATATATCCCAATTACCGATTGGAGTTTACCTATCATTGATAACGATTGGGCCTGTATAAACTTTCCCAAATCCTCCTTGAACGCCAAAACAATATGGATCGCCACTTCCATTTTCTGAAGTTAGTAATTAGCTCAATGAAACTGAGAACGCGAACCTCCCTTACTCATCCTTTGAAAAATTTTGCGCGCCCTATGAACAAGTAATAGATTCGCCAAAATAAATCTCGACCATTCAGTATACTAGCGGAAAGGAAAAGCTACCCCTATCGTAATAAACATATACAAAGAATATTTATTGTCGCAATTTCACAAATCAAAAATAACATATAAGAATAAAACAACATTTTCCTTAAGATTTTCATTCCGCTGTGTCGCTAACTCCACCAACATACAGCACATTGTTACACCTGAAAAAGTGGAACCGTTCTGGAAAATCGACATTCATTGATTAAGCCGTTCATCACGAATACGCCACAAGAAGCAACAATACCCGCAATGATACTTACCTGATAAGAATCTCTCCTAGACTTCCTGTGTTGTTGCCATCAATAAATTCCTCAGCATTGGCCAACTGAAGATTCATGTAGCCATCGACGGAAACAAGAATACCTGAATAATACAATTAGCATTGTTGTAATTATTTGAAAACCTTTGTACTCCATGCCCCACTTCAACTTGCATACAACTGGCTTTCCGGTGAGCGAGTTCAGGAAAGGTTTAGGGTTAACTGGAGCAAGAGTCGACATACTGAAGTAATTCATTACAAACCAATAGATAAGCAGGTAGAAGAGTTATTTACAGAAAAAGACGCAGATTGACGCATATAGAAATCGAAACGTTTTGAAAAAGAGTAAACATGCAAAGGTTCTTCATAGCTACCACGAGAATGAAAAAAATCCAAAATAGTCTCGCCTTAAGACGCAACCACATTACATCCAAAATTTGATGCGCCTGGAATTTTCTATATCCTTTATGGAAACGCGTCTTTAGTACAAAACTCGCTAATCCATCACAGCTTATATTAGACAAGAATGAGTTACTCGATGGCTGTCGATAGAAGAGCCGAAGAGCAGCACATTAACAAAAGGGAAATAAGTCACTTCGAATAACTCCACAATAAAATGATAACAAATAAATAATTTATAATATGAACAAATACAAAATATGAAAACGCGAAATCGTTTCCGCGGATTTTCGAATAAAAACAACGACAGATTGCGTATAAAATATTTACCGTAAGCAAAATATGGTTTATTTGAAATCATGCTAAAATTAAACTTAAAACACATATTGTTCAAATAGATTGGAAGAAGCAAACGATGCCAGGGAAGCGAACACCACTATAACTGTGTTTAGAAACAGATTCCACGAAGGGTAGAGAGCTAAAGAAAAGGGAATGAACCACATAATAAGTTTTGACTTACCTCGCTGAACTTGAACATGCGATATAAAAATAAATATGTGAGTTGCAACACGGTATGACAACTCCGAACTGAGTCGGAAAATAATAGTGAGGACAACAGCAATGTTACCTAAGATCTACAGATCGGCAAATTTTAACAACATCAATTACCAAAATATCCGATGACGCAGGATTTAGTTATAAATTCAACCCTAGATGAGCCTTTGTTGACAATCGATTCGAACAGCAGAATCGTCAATATATATACTCCGAGACTAACAACGCTTTTCAGGAGACTGCGATAGAATCTGAATGTATAGATAGGATTGTAACAGATAATAGGTTATACTCACATCCATTCCAAATCGTAAATATTTACATTCATAACCAGACTGCGTTCATCGATCCAACTATGATAGGCATCACAGAAAAGAAAAATCACTGATATTCGAATGTAGTTCTGAAAACATTTATAATTGCGCACGCACTGTTCCCAGATGATTCTCTTTTCGGAAGCCCCTCAGACGAAGCTTTAATTTCACTAGTTTAAAAAGAACGCAATATTGAAAACAACGTTGAAAGCCTTACAGAAATCTGCATGTTATAAAGAACATGACGATAAGCCTCTGAATAGTGAAGAATAAGATCTATCACGATGAGCATCATGTCAACCTCAATGTATTTGTCGACGACCTTCTTACATTTTTTCTTAAACAATTCTGATCTGAGCATTGCATAACTTGTCTGCACTTACGCACTCAGTCAGCCGGATAACTTCTTCGGAATATTTTTTGTACAGGGTTTCGCATGGTTCCATGCAATTCACGCAGACTAATCCGGAAGGATACGAGGCCATTCTGAAGCCTTACAATAACTTGGATCTAAGCAATTTCGTGAGATATTCTAGTGGAAAATTGACCCCAAAACAAGAAGCATGTGTACAGTTTATGACATTCACAGTATATAAAAAAATTACAATGAGAACCGAGATCTTCTTCTAATTACAAATCCATTTTCATTATCACTATCGTCGATGTCGCCATCTTCAGCTAGTGACTGATAAAATCTAAACACATATTTAGGTAGCTATCGATGTAGAGGAAACTTACCTAACTACTCGCTTATTAGCCCGAATGCACGCCGGGTCAAATCCGATAACACGGATGCTGGCGAGATTCCTAGCTCTTGACAGAGCCACATATGACTGGCCATCGGCGAATACCCTAAAACGAAAGCGTATAGATTGAGAGATCAACGCTTCACTCACTTTGAAAGACTCATTTCAACTGCGTCCAGAGTCAATCCCTGTGATTTGTGGATAGATATCGCCCAAGCAAGTTGTAAAGGCAACTGTTTGCGCATAACAGGCTCATCAAAATGAGGTACACGAACCGAGAAGCAGGATGGCCTGATCTGAAAAAGAACGATTAGACTATGTGCTGTTAAAGCTCGAGCAGTGGAGCACAACCAACATAGAACGCTGTTCTATGCATTTGAAGGAAAGAGATTTGATGATCGGTTCATCTCCAAGAAAGAATTGCAAAATGCAATGAGCACGGTACTATCAGCTTGGTATCGGGATATACATGTCAAATATCTATACCTCTATTTCTTCCTCCGTCGCCACAAATTTTACAAGAGGAAGTCCATTCTTGGAGTACGAACGAACCACTCCACGCGAGCCATTAGAAAGTCCACGACCCAAATCCATATTCTTGGTGAGCATAACCTAAACAGCTGCATAGAAGATGAACCGGTGACAGCGAACCTGAGCACCAATTTTCAACACCAACTCTCCTGCGACTATCGATTTTACATATTCTGGTATATGCTGACTGTCATCAGAAACGAATAATTTTTCATCACCTGAAGTTATATTACTAGTATATAGTTTGAAAACATTCAATACCTTCCAACTGCTTCAAACAATGTGCGTTAATCTTTTCCGCATCAGCAGTGTGAGTGCACAGTTTCGTTGGTATAATTCCTTTTTCACTGAAGTTGTTCTCCTTGGTTTTCGTTAATAAGTTGATAACATCGATCGTACATCTGAATAAAGTATTTTATCAAAACAAAATTGATGTATATATTTTAAAGATTAAATACTACATGTGTTTCGAACTTTAGTTATTCACAGTGTGAGCTTAACAATTTCCTTTTATCAAACTAGTTCATTATCGAAAGTATTATGCATGCACACGAGCATATGTATCATTTATCCACTCTTTATTCACTTGCATACTACATAGCTATTAACATTTTAGACTATAAACTCACTTTCCTATTCGCACATTTTGAAGAAGAGATACAAACTGTTGATCATCTTGCCGCTTAACTTCCTTTAGGAGAATAGTTTTTTGAATTGTTCTGGACCAGGCTTCAGTCTAGAACAGATATAAGAAACTCGACAAAAATAGATGAGCGCATACTTCAAAACAAAACTTTGGTTCATCGCCATCCTTTGTTACAGGTGGTAGTTGAAGAAAATCACCGGTGATAATTATCTGGATGCCTCCGAAAGGTCTATCATCACATCGAATACTACGAGCAACCTAAACAAAAGTGAAATTAGATTGCTAACGAAAAATTCTAAGGAAGCTGCAAATGCTGACGAAAGCTCCGACATGTAAAGGTTTCTAGTATTTTCAAAACATAAGAAATGTGCATTCGCATTAAGGGGAATTCGTGGGAATAGCAAAATGAACACGAAGGCAACTCGCAATCAATGATAGTCACTTGCTAAAATTGCTGAAACTTACGTATTCAATATTTGTGAAGAATACTGGATCCACCATTGAAATCTCGTCGATGATTAGGTGAGTGCAAAGCTTCCATTGCTTGACTAACGGCTTCCGAGCTGTGACAATCTAAAATGACTATTAACGCAAACGCAATTAAAATATATACCTTAACACAATTTTCTGGAGTGCCGGTACCAAGTCCAATACCAGCAAAACTGTGTAGGGTTATTCCACCAATTTGACAAGCAGCCACTCCTAAAAAGCAAATGAAGGAATTCCCAAAGAATCAAGGAACATTGATAGAAGAATTAATGAATATAACGAAAGTACAGGATACTAGTGAAGTTACCACAGAGTATCTCATTTTTTGATTTCATGTTGTCTAGCTGATTCGAACATTTCAGGAGAAGACTAACCAGTAGCTGCAGTAATGTATGAAGTTGAAGCTGGGAGCATTTCAATGATTCGCTTCAGAATAACTGATTTTCCACTACCAGCGCTCCCGGTGAAAAATACATTTGCACCATTTTGAACGACAGCGCGGACAACCTTGCGTTGTTCGTCCGAAAGAATTACACGAGTAGGATCGAATCGACTCTAAAAATAATTAATTCTAATGAGATAATAAAATATAATACCTTAATCTCGCCATTACTGAACCGTTTGGATGCTTTAGGAGTTGACGACTGCACTTCCGTCAGGGTCGTACGAACCTTCGGCGAGCCGACTGATTTAGCATCTTTGGCAACTGGGGAATCCCCGGTAGCGACTCCTCGAAGCCTAAAATTCTATATCAATTTGCTGTTCATTAAAAATTGAAGCAAACGAAGTAGTACGAAGCAATTCGTTTAAGAGCATTCAGTGAATATTTCAAGAAGTACTTGCGCTTTTTCACAAGTCAACTCATATGAATGTTGTTTCCCAAGCCCAGGAAATGATCCCAATTCTTCCAAGAGATCACCTGTCGCAGCAGCTATAAAACAACCTTACCGTCTCACTTGTCGAATTTCGGCAATACTCAGCGGACTTAGCACGTTAAAAACATTGGGTAATCCTTCGAAAATTCGGGACCTAAACGTATCAAATTACAAGGGTTAATATTCGGATGGAATGCAGGACCTTGCTATGGAAACGGGGGTTCGTAAGGCGGTCGAAGGCTTACCAGCCGTACTTTCTTCAGACTTCATCAAATCAAGTTTAGCTTGCAGGGATTTCAAAAAGACGTTCAACTTCCGAGGTGGGCAGTTATTCATATGGATAACTAATTTCCTAAAATGAAGTGTTAATGTGCTAAATTGTACTTTTCGAAACAAACCTTAATGAAACTTCAATTCCACCTTTTCCTTTTCCGATGCCTTGTTGATGTACTCTGCAGTCCCTCAAAGCGTATGAAGCAACTGCAGGATTTCCGCTGGCCTTAGGTCCTGTGATCTCTACTTGCAGAATGATTTCCCTGAACAACAAACAGATCAGAAAGCACGTGATATATCCAACAATATCAATAATAAAGAAATTATGTTAGAATGTGGCAATTACAACTGCACCTATATTCCAGGAATTCTTGGAAGTAATATCATATAGCATTCCTTGAGCAGGAATTAAAACTCGTGCAAACTAACCGTTGTGAATTTCGTCCAACTGTGACAATGGCATTCTTGGCAGTGATAGCTCCTCTCTTCTGAATCGTCGAGGTTGACTCGATCCGGACTGAGCACTCCAGTGTGTAACAATAGTTACAGTTAGAGGGACTGGCTGTGGCTAGCTCAGCCATTCTGAAACATACACATTGATGTTGTAAAAATGGTATAGAAAAAAATACGCAGTTCATCATTACTTGAAATTTAAGAAGAAAGAAAAAACATAAAACATATATCGCTTCTTTTTGAATTACCGCGATTTGCGCCGTTTTAATAAATGCAATTTCCACGCCGCCATTCAGAGCATCATTTGTTCCCGCCGGAATACGGTGGAAAAACAAAACTGTTTTACAGTGAAATATTTTGTAGTGTCTTAAAAATTATAGCTGTTTCTAAATGCTCCATTTTGTACCGTTCTGGTTTGTGCGAGCCTTGAACGAGCTGTTTATCTTATATCGCTGCTCTACAATGAAGGTTGGATATAGTCGATAGATGAATCGTTGGCAGGGGTAAGGGCTGCCCATAGGCCGGCCTGCTACGTTTAAAAATTGGGCCCCAAAGATTCAAAAAAAAATCATGAGGAACCGATATAATTGTGCCCAGTGAAGGCACCGACCAATACCAAATTTAGTCCCAACTGGGTACCAACAACGCGAGGATTTCATTTTTTTTGTCGAACGGATCAGGATCATTTCAAAAAATGTCTGATCTTAGCACGGTTTCGGACCCGGACCAAGATAGCAGTCTTGCTGGTTACTGGCAACATGCTCTTTTGCAAGCCCAGTGATATTCCCAAATGTTTTAAATCTTTTCAAACATCCTAGATACCATTCCCAGTGCAGCTGAGTACTAGAAATGTTATCCACGAACTTCTGAGAATATCCTTCTACATATGAATAGAATCATATCTAAAATATTGCCCACTTTCGTATAACGAACCATGGAGGCCGGTCAAGCAGAAGAAAAATGGAGAAATATCGGAGCCGCTAAAACATTGTACAGGTATGTCAGTTAGATATTATCAAGAGTACTATAGTAGAGTATAATACTAGCAGATGCGGTGTTAAAAATGGGGAATACGCAAACTAAAAGGCGGTAATACTCTTGAATACGACTATAGAGGGTGCTTTTTGGGTGCCAAGTAATAAATATGGTGTCAGGATAGGAACTAGAAAATAAAAAAATGAAGAAAAAGAGTTTTTAAGAAGCCGTATTGCACAGTAAATGTTTAGTGTATCTACTGATACAAATCTATCTTTCTTTCCAGCTATAGTCACATTCAAAAGTACTGAGGCCGTGTATGCTGCGTATTTCGTTATTTTTAAGACTGCAACTACTTGCATTCAACGCGCGCGATATCAGCAGATTGCAAATTTGCTTTCGCTCTGCCTTACTCAGAAAAAATATTGCAACACTCCTGCTTTTTAACACGGCCTCATTACTTTTGAATCTGACTATACTTTGTTGTACAAATTTGTACATTTCTAATTAAAACTGTAAAAGTAAAGTTTAAAGTAATATAGCTAAAATATTGCTATCATTTTTTTACAATATGCATCTACAATGTTAAAAACTTATTATTCTAACAAAAGCTTCTACATTCTTGTGGAATTCAATATGTCTGCTACGTATGTACTGAAACGGAGATCCTAATTCAAACGAATTTTGTGAAATACAGCTACATAAAGTCCTTTAGTTAAATTTAAACCATATTTACATTAAAATAATTGCAGAAAGGCTACTCCCCTTTTTGAATCTTGGAATTACTCACCACTCGGTCGTTATGGCTTGGAGATTAACGAGATGGTAGGCCACGCCCCTTTGTATGGGTTACTATACTCGTTTTAGGATGTAGGCCCGGAGAGTGAATTTACTGGTGACGTCTCTCATCGATATTATATTTGCAATATGGAGACTGGGAGCTGGACAGAATACAAATCTAACACGGGAGTTTTCAAGGTAGGAAGGATTTTGAAAGTGGATTCAGCCTGGTTGGACCGAAACAGGTTCGAAATTTGGTCAACTGGTTTGGCCCCTTTCCCCTCGTGGGCCAGATTGCCGTTTTACCGAGATTATTAATCACACTATACCAAAAGATTCTCTTGAGCAGAGACCGTTCCTTTCTAATCTTTAGTCTTCAGATGGACAACTACTTTAATTCTTACTCTTTTCAGCCGTTAGAAGGTTTTTACTGGCTATCAGAAGACAAGTTGGTCGTTACTGATTTTAGTAGTCGTATTTCGGGTTGTTTAAGACAACACATTATAGAACTAAATCATAACACTAAAGAAGTAAACTGTAATATTACTAGGTACGTCATTAATCTACTGACTGGGGTTATCCAAAATAGCCTGACCCTTGCCCGGCCAAGGAGCAGACCGGCTCGGTTCATTTGAGAATTCTGCTACTTCTTATCCGGGAACTACATACATATATGTCATGTTTTGCCCGGGAGACTGGCGTTGGGGTGAACCAGATGAAACTAACAAAAAGGATGGATAGGATTCTTGGCTAGTTTGCTCCTTCCTTCGGAACCTTTATTTTTGTCATAATTACTGAGAAGATGTTTAATCTGTAATAAAACTTGTCTCTGTCTATTTTTGGAATACATGACTCATCTTTTCTTAATCTTATTGGGCATACATTTATGCTTATTGCGACTCGTAGTTACTTTTATTTTATAACTTAATACCATACGATTTTAGAAGCTACCGTTGGAATGTGGATGAGACTCACGAATATGGCGGAACAAATAGTAATGCAGTCGACTATAAGGGAGACGGTGAGTACTAAATTAGTGTTGGGCAGTATGGGCGGGGCCTAGGGCGGGCCTCGCGTATTATTTAATAATTATATGTAAAAGTGTGAAGTTGAAGACATACTATTTCTTGTTTGGGAGCAAGATATTTGTAACAGTCATGGACAAAAAAATACAAAAATCCAAATGGGATTCGCCAAGGATCTGGCTCAGGGGGGCTATTCAAATTCATATGAATGTTATTCTATTCAATATATTGGGAAATATCGTACTTCTAAGTAAGAATATAATTTAGTAAGTAGTTAATGGAAAATTATTAAGAGATGCCTAAAGGATGTAGATATAAATCTAAATTACTTTCCGTTTGCAGCCTATATAGCCATCACCGGTTATTCTGAGGACCAATTGGAGTTGATAAGATATCGTCTTCTGCCGTTTAATCCACTTAGCTTAAAGCCGCCAATGGAGCTAGTAATCCACAATGATGCTATTAGGAATACACTCGAGAATGATGGTAGGCGTTATTTGGAGGAAAACGAATCCTGTTAATGGGTGTTCATGGTTTGGTTGTGTTAATTTTTGAGCGGTATGGGTCAAGCTCGAAACCTCGGCCTTAAAACTCCTAACATTTTGTTATCTTTGCTATCAAATTTGTTCCTATTTCTTAGACTTATTTATCTCCAGTAATTTTCAGTAGTCATCATTAAATTACTTACTCTTACAGCTCGTTTCTACTGTAAGCTACAGCCGCTCTGCCATGGCTCCCGACTAATCTTCCGTCTTTCTGAGGACAGAGATTATCCAGTCTATCCATTACCACATGAGTTTTTCACCATTGATCTAAAGAAGGTTCAACTGGACAGAGATAGAGTCGCCAGGATTGAAATGCGTAAGTTATTCCCATTGTGAACACCCTGAATTATGGGGCTCGGACTCATTTTGAACTTGACTGGACAAAGTGTGCTGAACCACTAATCCACTTTTTGTTAGAAGCTTGTCAGATTACGCGAACCAATGCGATTGAAACTTGTTCGAAGCCCAAACCTATGATGTCTTTAATCCTGTGGTCCGC
>JAQGAV010000805.1:0-26663 GCA_034691345.1 Phasmarhabditis papillosa | reverse complement strand
TGGGCAAGACATCGAATTCCCGCAATGGAGTATCTGGTCGTGTGCTCCGGTTTCAATCTATTATATTAATTTTACCTATGTTTAAAAACTTAAAGGTGTTGAATGATATTTAGATGACACTTCAATAAATGAACAACTTTCGGATATGAACCCTTTCAACGTTCAAGTTACGATTCTTCTTGAACACCTATGCAGTCGATTACTTCATGTCCCAAAATATCTCTACCAAACTAACACAATGAACTAAGTTTAGAGATCCACAAATCTAAGCAACTTTCCTGTAAACTATTACTTCAGGTCCTTGGTTGTTCCTAGTCTCATCATGATCCACAATAAAGAATTAGCTTTTTGACAAATTACTCCTATCCCTTACTTGTAATATCCCGCAAAACAAGAATTCGTAAATACCGACTATTTATTAAACAAAAATAGAGAGCATAGGGTAAAATCGCCCGAAAATTGAGCTAACCGTTCTACCGGAGAAGTCTCTATGTAGGCTATCTTCTTCATCAATGGAAAGACTATTGTACATGAAAGACTCGTTTGGAAAAAACGGTCTCTAAAATATTCTTTTCTAGTGGAAATAAAATTGAAACCCTTGGACCATTGTTAAAACCACTACCCATCTAAAGGAAATATCTGCTTCAAACTATTTTTGTGAGTAACTACAAACTTTCGACTTCCTTTTAGACATAAAAACAGTTCTGAATTCATTGCAGTTAGTTAGAACTCGTCAAATTAACTTTGAATGACGTACCACAGTGGAAGTGTCCATGTCCAGAATGAAGAAAAGATTGGCATTGCCTCTCTTCTCTATGAAGAAGACCAACTCCCTACAGTTCTTGATGAATACATATAGAAAAGAACGTCTGCTTGGTAGATCCACATTCGATGTGTAATTGTTGAATAGTACACAACTGGTGCTCTTAACGTATGTGGTTATGAAGGGTCCCATTGGGTATTCACCACAAAACAGGAATTCGTGAATAACGACTATTTAATAAACAAAAACAAAGAGCAAGAGAAGATAAAGAGAATTTCATTTCTTCAGCTGACCTGACATCGCAATCTGTTACAACTGCTGAAACATTTCTGTATGCTTGCTCCTTTGCTTCATTGTAGATCCCGATCGCTCTAATGAATCTGCCATGCAGATTATTTGACTCTTACAATAGGTTAAGTGGTTGCGGATCACCATAGCCCAAACTGACTCCGCTGATTACATGCACAGTCCTCTTTGTTTTTTATAACATTGAAAAATCCAATGATAATTGAAGTATATTTCTAATTTTTCGCAAATATGCTATTGAATCCTACATAACAATCTTATGTCTTTATTCTGTACGTTAACTAATTAACTAGTATAATAACGTGTTTTATATATGAAAACACAAGCTCTTACTTTATTAGGCGATTAAAGAATTTAAGGTTAGGTTAAAAAGGTAAATTGGTAAGAAAACAGTTAATTTAAAAATAATAGTATTGTTAGTATTAATAAAAGGTGGCATTGGAGTCGGTCGCACACTTATTGATTATCTACGAGTCTGACTCTCGCTCTGGGAGAGAACGCAGAGTATGAGTTGCCCCAAAAGACTGCTTAATAAGGTCACGGATTGGACCAAATATTCTACTACGTCGACTCCATAATTGGTTTATTTTTCATCCAATCTGTGTGAAAACTAGAAATATCAGCAGCTAAGTTAACCTTCCCTGTTCCATGTTCATTTTCCTCCAGGTTTTCTATTTTTGAAATGTTTTGTATTATTACGAAACGGATTAATAGATATTCATTTAGTCAAATTCTATTTCATATTTACTTTATGTTGTGTCTAGCTCGAAACCACGAAACGGCCCATTTTCGATGTATTTAAAGAAGAACACTGATATCAACATTCTAATTAGGATACGAACTGATGTGCTTATGAAACTTGTTGTTTTCTGACTTAAGCGATAAATCTTCCTGTTTTATTCTTTATTATCTTTAAACTTAAACTGCGTAGAATGGGGAATTCGAACAATCTGACCATCGGCAATATAATTAAACAATTCATATTTGAAAAAGATTCACAGAGGTAGGAAATATATAGTAAAATCAGTGGTGGGAACGTGCCAGCCCGTGGTCAACAGTTCTCGGTTCGGGCCAACTTTCCCAATGTCACCATATTAACGGGGTGTTAGAAATGGTCATTTAAGTTCAGTCTAAGAATAATAAATCTTCTAGGCCATAACTTATTAGAGAATAGTAATAGTAACAGTAGGAAATACAATGTTTAAACAAATGAATAAAAACAAAAAGCCCTTTTAAAGGAGAGACACGGCCTAAGCACTTCGGACACAATTGGCCATTATGGGTAGATAACTACACCACAATGGCAAAATAGGTCCTAGGAGCTTAGGGCTTTATCTATTGGTAATTAAGGCGTTATCCAAAGGACTCGAGAGAATGAATTTATTACTTTTAAAATCCTCTCTAGAAGGCCACCTTCGCATGCAGCGTTTATCGGATGGGAAATGGCACGCGGCGAGAGAGTACTGGTTTGCCCATGCGGGATTGAGGGCGCAGAGACAATGCTTTGGATTGTATGCTTTAAAGACACGGTACGCTCGAATTTTTTTTTGATTGAGTGCTCCCAATTCCTTACACTTTAGATAGCGTTTATTGAAATTGTGAGAAACTGGACGCCCCTTCCAGATACTGACACCGGCGTCTAGTTGCTCACAGCACGGGGTGTGAGTTACCGGCTCGGTCCCCTGCAATTTGAAACCTAGGGCGTGCTGGGCCGGCGCGGGCCGGCCGGATAACCACCTCTGTGTTGAATCAAGTCTCCGTAGCCGTCAAAGGTGCTAATAAAGATTTTCATATCGCAAACATATAGAATTGCAGCAACGACGTCTAATACAATGTGAGAAAGACATTGGATGGATGAGACTAAATCAGTAAATGAAGGCAAATAGAAACATTGAGAATACAGTAGGAAGAATGCAATACCGCGAGAAAAAGGATTGTAAATACAAAACAACGACGTTTAACGTTATAGTATTAACTAAAGAATAATTTAGTTAAAATCTGGTGGAACAGGTAGGACTTCTTTAACGGTTTTATAGTAGAAGTATAGTTCAATTAATTTTCTTAGTGGATCGTTGTCTTGTCCACGGATGCTTAGTGTTAGAAGGTTCAGCGCTGTTGGTTGTTTAAAGAAGTGAATGTGACGTAAATGAATCAAGAATTCGTACGGGAAGAGAGAATACTCGATCACCGTTATGGAAGACCAAATGCTGCTGGTCTAAATTTGATCTCGAAGGCTGGCATTGGTAGACGCGGACAACGACCAGATAATGCGCCATTGGTTAATACAATCTTAGCAAATATCACCGCAAGTAGCGCAATCATTTGGGAGAGACATTGGCTGAAAGAGGTTTAGAATGTAAAAAGTTTTAGAGTGAAAAGGTAATTTGGAGTTTAGATAACTCGTCCAAGAAAGAATGTTGTATTTTCCCTTTATTCAAATTTCATGGTTAATAGATATATAGGAAAAGAGGATCGGCTTTTTGTTCGCTCAGTGGTAAGTTCGCAGACTTAGGGCGGATGAATTCTGCGCTAAATAAGGAACCAGATCCCCGAAAGGTTGGACTCTTCACTAAAACGTAAAGTTGGAGAAGCTGTATGTGTAGTGAATAATGTTTTACTAGTTTCAGTATTTGTATTTAGTATTTTAGTATAAAAAAGTATAGTAATGTATTGGTGAATTGTTGATTAACAAGCTTTATTTTCGTACAAGAAAACAAAGTAAAAAAACAAGGTTCAAAGCAAAAAGAAAATGGTAAATGAAACACGCTCATGGTAAAAATAGTTAGGAGAAAGAGAGGAATTACGTAACAGAACTACTTAAAATAACTACTTAAAAAGTTAGGGGGTTGAGGTTAAGTGGGCTACCGAACAGCTGTAGTATTTCGTCCCACCATTCGAGGAACATCTCAGGGTGGTCGTAACGTAATGGGAAGTGTGTATATGTTATCGGGAAGTGGTTTAAATCAGTGGCGAGTGCTGATTTCAATTCCTGTCTGAATTCTATGAGATATAAATAATAAAGGAAATATCGAAAAGGCTTGCTGGGATAACTGTTCATGTGTTGTGAAGTAGGAAAGCGACGGAAGTGTTAAGTATTCGAAAGGGTCGGCTAGGAACGTTTGGGGATTTGAAAAAAGCATAATACCGTCTTTGGTCTAATTACCTTGTAACTAAATAAATTTCCGTAGTCAAATGACTTTTCCATTAACGCGAGTCAAATGACATCAAATACAATCACGTTTTACACTAAAATTGTCAACATTCAAGCTTGAAACGTCGATATATCGATATTTCTCCAATACAAGCAAATCAAGAAGGCGACACCACCGACAAAGCAACTCCGGTTACGAGCGGAACCGGGACCGCCCCAAATCATGTTTATGGTGTTTGAATTGATAAAATTGATGAATGGGGAGAAGTACAGGCAAACACTCTGAAGTGGAATTACAAACTAGGTACAAAGTTTTCCAAAATGAGTAATTACGGTCCTAGAGACAAATATTCCTCGGTTTTCATTTTTTAGGCAGTGGGTGTCAAATCTTCATGTTGGTCTTCATGCTGGGGAGGAGTTGTGGTACGAAGCTAGCAGGAATTTACACATGGAATGGAATTCATTTCCAAAGGATCGAAGAAGTCCCGTCGCATGAGCCATTCCCTATACGACCTCCCATATACATAAAGCAGAAAAACCAAGAAGATTCCCACTATCGTCATAGCATAAATATAACCCGAATAGACTAATAAATATTGTTCTCACTAATCTTCTTCAACTATACATACAATGGAAAACACAGTTAGCCAAGATAATTGAAGGATAGTTTTTTTAAGTCTTGAGTCTGAACTTGTTGTGTATTGCAAATTGTAGGATTGTTCAACCCGAGCAATGCAGGTGAGTACTGCTGTATATAGTTGTAGTATGCTGTAGTTCAGGTAGTCACCAACTTTCATTCTCTAAGGTACAGAAGAATGCGGAAAGAAACCGTGAAGAAAGTTGGCAAAACAAGGAAAATTGAGGCTCAGTGAAGTGAAAAAACAGTATGTATTAAAAAATGGAGGGAGGAATTACGTCAAGGTAAACGAGAGGAGAAGGGAGTAAACAGGGTGATTTTTAGTAAAATAAAAGTATTGCGGGAAAAAACGGGTAAGCAGTTTCAAAATAGAAAACTACTTAACTACTTAAAAGGATGGAAGTTGAGGGAGTGGTCTAAGAAGTTCAATACGTCATCCCACCATAACCCAAACTGGTCGAATCGTTGGAATTTTACAGCTAGGTGGGTATCCGTGTAAGGAAAATCTGTGAGGTCAACTTCTAAAAATGACTTTGCCACATGGCGAAATTCAAGCAAGTAAAGATAGTGCATGAAATAGGGTATGAATTTGTTGTTGGAATGTTGTATACGATTGTAATATTTGTCCGTGGAGAACGTAAGGGCAGGAGTATTTAATAAGTGATATGGATCTTCTAGGTATTGCTTGAGATTCGAAAAAAGCATAATACCGTCTTTGGTTTACAGACGTATAGTTAATTTGTCAAATATGATTGTAATTACGTTGTAATTAAATACATATGTGGTTGTGTGATATAGGATCTGATAGGTTGTGGCTGTAGCTTTTCTATTAACGCAAACCAAAGACTGCAGCGGATCACCACAGCCCAAACTGAATCCGATGATTACATGCACCGCTTGAAATTGAGACACGCGCCCTGAGATCAACAACGACAGAGAAACGTTGAAAGCTGAGTCGGGAACGACTTGATGTATAATTCCGGCATCGGCTACAAACGAAACGAACGGAATCTGTTTTTCATCACCAAACAAGACCAGCTCTGGAATACCATAGATGCACGCAAGATAGTAGACGGAACCCCCATGGTAGAAGGTAGACTTCATCCACGACCAAAAGTTCGTAAGTCTTGTCGGCAGAATGGTTCATGATTGCTCTGCCCAGAGTTGCTCTCCTTCTTCCCGACGGCGTCCAACTTATTACGCATTTCCTCTTTGGCCGACAGGGTGGGCACAACTATCATGTCACTCTTCATACAAATCCTCTTAATGACCACACTCTTACCACTGCCTGCAGCTCTGGATACTCGAATGACCTGGGTCTCACTAGATTCACGGTCTTAATCTTGCTATAAGCCTTAAGTAACTCCTCGGCGTAGAAATATTTAAGCGCATCACAGAATAATATTTGTAAGAAAACAGTTCATTTAATAATATTATTATTGTTATCATTATTAAAAGATAGCATTCGGGTCGGTCGCATACTTATTGATTATCTATCAGTCTGACTGTCGCACTGGGAGAGAACGCAGAGTATGAGTTGTCTAAAAAGAAAGAATAGTAAACAAGGTGATACATATCAAATGTTTATATGAAATAATTAATAGCGATATTGTTAACAAAGACAAATGAAAATATTATTGAATTCTAATATTCTTCATGCTCTTCTAAGAAGTTTCTCAATTTGTTTCATCGAACAGAAAATATCGGATTCTCTGACAAGATGAACTGACAATTGTACCATATTAATAAGGTTTTTTCTCTGTGTTTTCTTCGCGAGAACGGGATTCTTTGCACCAACGTTGAAAGTGATAGGTCTAAGCTGAGTATCTTAAAATATAGCAAGGTAAAAGGAGAATGTAAGAAAAATATCTGAAGCGTTGTATCCAAATGTGCATATACCTATAGTCGACTGATTTATTGCTTGCAAGGGTATACGGTCAGTTTTGCCAAGGAGCGCGGATACCAATGGGTAATAGACTGAAACCCAAACGGATTAGCGCTCCAGCGCAACATTCGCAGTCAATTATTCCGTACTATAACACTCTTTGGAAACACTCTACAGTAGAATCAGATGGGCGTTTCTGCTAGAGTTAAAAAACGTGTTTATCGGGCTTTAGTGAATAACTTTTTTCATAGAGTTCGGATTAAGCTAATTTTTTCGAAGAACAGGGAACTGTTATTCATAAAAATAATACTTGAAAATAGCATAAACTATTTATTATATGAATATTTAAACGTTAAAGAACGTTTTGATAGGTTTCGTGGTAAAAACGAGCTTTTCACAGTAGCTCTCGTAATAATTCTTCAATCTGACTGCGTTTTCTTGGTATTGTTATTATCAATAATAGTTCTAAGTTCCTAACTGTGGTTTTTCAAAAAAAAAGAACGTGGAGGTTCTGGTGATTTTGTATTTGCTCTGTACTCAATATAATGCCAAGTGTATGAACAATACTCGACAACGAAATTTTGAATTTAAGTAAATTCGATGGTGATTTTCTATGGTTTCCTCGTTTTACTTCTTCGATCCCAATATCTGTGACCTCGTGTTTCCCAAAATGAATAAACAATTTGAAAACACTGACCTAGCGTCTATTCTATTACTATGAGGCTAGCATCGGCGGGATACCCGCGTATTAGAAAAAACATTATAAAATACTTTCCAATAATATTTCATTACGAGTTAAATATGTCTAAATTAGCTGTGCTCTCTACTATATTTATTATTCTACAAGTTTCCTTAGCCGAAGGTATGTTTATCTTTCTATTTCTCTCAAGCTCTCAAATCTATATGCCACTTTTTAATAGTAGGTGGTTTTTTGATGAAATGCCCATTCATAAGACAAATAGTAAATAACTTATTTAGAGAAACCGCAAATCGGAAGAACCAAGACTGGAAAGCCGTGTTTGAGAGAACGATATTGGGGCCGCCGTAAGTTTCACTGTAGTTTCTTCTTAGCAATGATCCCAACAAGAAAAATAACGGAGGGTTCAAAAAGAATCTCGGTGAAAATAACGTTGACAGTTTTTTAATCAAACAATATACCCAAAAAACGCAATTAACACTCAATTATTACATTTGACTGAGCCTGTAAAACGTTGTATTTTTATTATCTTTATTTGATTTATTGTGTATTATCCAAACAATTGCCGTTCGATCAAATCTGTTAAACAAACCATTTTTAGGGTACAGTGATGTTTCTGAAATAATGAAAGAAGTAGACGAATTTGTAGCTCGACAGCAAAATAAACAGGAATCTGAGAAAAGGCCATATGGTTAGTTCAAGCAAGACGTTTAAACAAATTGTTTATTCTGTATATAAATGTATATCACATGACGGGTGTTATTCTTTCCATCTTTGGGGCAGCTAGAAGTCGGTTTTTGCGGGAATCATAAGAGAACTTTCAAGCGTACATTGTGGCTCAATCAAGTAAGACGTACAGACTCAAAAAGATATTATTCTGCCAGTGCATGAGTAATACAGTTTGTTATATAGTCCAAGGCTTATGAAAGGAGCGTTGTGGCGCGCATAAACGCAGAATAGCCAGTTATTCAATGTACAACACCATATCCAACTTATTTTTCTCAAACAATTAATTAATATTAGAGAACATAACTATTTTTCGCGTTTTACATTTAGCACTCAGACCCTTAACTTGTGTATCGTTTGTCCGCCGACTATAACTATTTAGCAACATTCAACACTTCATAGCAGTCATAAGTATTAGTTTAGCTAATTAATCGGCAGAATAAAATATTGATGATATTGTTCAAACACTAGATCTTATAAATATATATAAATTTAGTTTGACTATTATGTAGATTGTTAAATTTCAGAGTGCTACCTCGATGTGGATACCGAGGAATATGAACTTGTTTCGTTCAAGAGAACTCATTCTGATTCCTCAATATTCTCCGAGGAAATTGTGTTTAAGACTCGCACTTCAAATCTGCAAACAAGGGAGTGTGGGATACTAACAGTTAGTTCTACTATTTAATGAAAGAGTTTCCCCTTTTACTCTTACATCTTATAGAAGTACAAGAATAGCATGTTTGTTAGATAGAATACGACTGCTGTTCGTAGTTACATGTCTCTAGTGATAGATCATATAGGGCCCATCGGGCATCTTACACCAATACATACGAGATATAGTCTATCTCAGGACCTAGGCTTAGCGCGGTATGACGAGCAAGACGCAGTGTTATAAAAAATGAATGTACTTTTGGAGAAAACGCACCAGGTCGACCGATTTTATATTCATCTTATATAACACTGCGCCCCTCTCTTGATATCGCGCTGGAAACCTTGGTCTTGAGATAGACTATAGTATAACGTAACAGAGCTTAGAGATGACCAGAGACATACTAACTATTCCATTCAAATTATTTGTAAGCCTGTTTGTTTCCGGATCAGCGCAACAATATTAAGGTGCGCTGAGCCGGAAACAAACATCATTATTACGCAATTAACAATTTGCATTTTTCAGTATTCAACCAATTGCGATGAAATACGAAATATGTGCGCTACGCGTAAAAGTTGTCAACCAAACAACCCAGCCAGACCACACAATGAGCAAGTACTAGTTGCGATAGCTGCTTGTTTGTTATTCTTAACTTTCATTGGTATTATAGCTGTAAGTATGACCCGAGTAGTCGCATATATCATGATGCCGAATAACTCTACCAAAATTGCGGACAATATTACTCTAAAGAATATTTCGGACTATTGTACTCAACATGATAATAAATATCAATAAATTTGTATCAATACAGTATAACTTCAATATCAAAATAACGTTTAGCTGTTAAAAATCGTGCGGTGACTAGGACTCGCTTCGCTCGCCCTAGCTGGGGGCCCTCCCTCGCCAGCTTACGCTGGCTCGGTCGCAACGCGCGCACTTAATGAAAGGCTGAAAAAAAAGAATTTGAAAAAAAACCAAGTTTTGACTGAAACTTCACAAAAACTACTGAACCAAATCACTTGTAGTTCTCTGAAAGGTTATAGATAGCAAAAACCACAATATAATACACCTAATATGCTCCGATTCCTAATCGACTGATTTGCCCATTAATTTTGCAAAATTGTTTTTAAAAATGAGTAATTTCGTAAAATGACCTTTAAAGGAACCTAGTGTCGGGTTTTTGAAGTTTGTCTCATATGAAAGATAATTTTTTTCTAATATAGCAAGGGTTCCTTCGTTTTTTCTAAAAACATTTCGTATTCGAGAAAAAAGCATTTGATTGCGCGCGCTTACATTCAAAAATGCAGATTAATTTACCAGTACAGGAACGTATCAGCAACGGTTCTCGTGCACTGTGTTTACAAATGATGACAAATCAACATTTTTGGCCATAACTTTCTTTAAAAATAATATTTTTGCTTCGTTTTTCAAGCAAAAATGAACTACTCAACCCGGTCCATCGAATGAATAAAACAAAAATATAAATTTTTGGAATCTTCGGAAGATACAAGGGAAAAACACTTTTCTCCCGTAACTTTTTGCGCAGTAAAAAGTTTCTAAAAATTATTTCACATTTCATTCCGTCAAAGCATTCTAAGCTATAAATAACTTTAGATATAGCACAATGTTCAATTTATGATGATTTTACACCCAAAAAACCATTTCTGCAATTGCATTACCGTACTGGTAAAAACCAGCAACAAGTTCCTTAATAGAGTTATAGTCTGCATCAAGAGCTAGGTTTCAGGCGCGGTAGCCTGGATAGCGGCGGTGTTAAATGAAAATGAATGTACTTTTGTCTTTGATACAATAGTACTCTTAAGAACATGTACCACATTTAAACATTATAATATAATTTTAAAACTTAAATTTCAGTTGACTCAGTTAAAACTAGACACATTAAGTTTGCATTGGGTTCTCAGCCAGTTCTTAAAAGAAGAATCCAGTCCTATTTATAGTGGAGCTACTATATAAATATTATATTACTCGTTCAATATAACTTTTGTTGAATAATGCACAAATCCTGTTTAAGTTAAAACGCTAATACTCGCGCTCATGTGAGTCTTTGATAAATGAATAGTATTCGGACGAATATTAACGGTTATTTATGTTTACAATGAAATAAAACTTTAACTTTGCATCAGTATAATCGTTTCAAAACATAGACTGCATTTACTCGAAGCGCGCCGTTGCAAATTATGCCGCTAAAAAGTTGAAAATCGGGCAATTCGGAACCTTTTTGACGGCAAAATTTTGCAACATCGAATAAGGCTGACGCAATGCGTTCCAATATTTAAAACAGAGTTTTTAGTGAAGTAGTACTTGTTATTCTGAGACATGGTTCGTTTTGATCCCTTACACTTGCTAATTTCATAAAGCTTTATTTTCATACTTGTGATTGAGTGGCGCTAATATATTTATGCTGCTCATTAGGTTACTGCATGTCCCTAGTGACCAACCCAAATGACTTATTTAGACAGATCCCCCCCCCCCCCATTGCTTATATACTCTCTTTCTTCTAAATAGTAAGAAAACTAGCATTTTATAGCATTCACACTAATTTCCAACGTACTTATTAGTGTATTGCCCATTTAATTAGACTAATAATATTATTATGGCCAATATTTTTTGGCTTCCTTTGATATATCTAGTTAGGCCAATATGGCGACTCTTCCAAGAAGATGAAGTTATAGGCCTCCTTGGTTGTAATTATAAAAAGAGAATATAATAGAAACTTATTCTTCAGAGTATTATTGAGTATATCTATGAGTATAATTCCTAATGCTTAGTGACTTTACTTCCCTAAATATATTTGCAACAAACATCTTTGTTACATATTATATAACAAAGAAATATTATACCATCTTTGTTATATAATATGAATTTTGTTGTTGCTCTGATTTAGGTTATGTTGATAGAGTAAATATTGCGATGTCTCATTGAGTAACAGTGATATCGAACTACATTTGAGATGTAAATTGACTTAATTAAGCTGTGTGGGTGGTCTGCGATTTGGCTGACTTGGTGGTCCTGAATGGGTCGCGATTCTCTGCCCTCTTCCTACGGGCCAGCATCACCCGTTCTTAATTGAGCTGAAGACCACCAATGCGGAATAAGCTGTTTTGCTAAATACCTCATTAATTGAATTTGCTGCTGCGCACATCTAGAATGCGAGTAAAATTCAATACATACATTTAAAAATTGATGGAATTTATTTAATACAATATTTGGATACTTAAATTGTGTCTTACACATTATGCAATAACTAGTTAACAATCCTAAATGTCATATAACTTTTATAGAATCTGTAAGACTATTCAAACCACCATCAGCAATCTTGTTTCAATCTCCATGGTGACTATAAAAACGTTGCTGCAGGAAACACGTTAACAGCTGGGGTGGTCGGACAGCCGAGCCTTGGGGCAGTTATCAGTCCTGGTGGTCCTTGAATAGTAGGTATTTAGTAAGTGGTCCCATGCGACTGCGCCACGTGCATTAGATGGAATCGATCCAGACTGCTAGCCCAGCGCCTGTTATACAACTGAAAACTCGTCGTGTGTATGTGCCATGGCCGCACACATAGAAACTCACTGAGACGGACCTAGTCATCAATGCAGCCGCTAGACCACCCACTATCATTTTACCTATTAATTGTATTAGTCTTTAATCAAGTATTTATATTTTGCTTCTGCTAGCCTTCTTTTGGATTATTCCCATGAACCAAGGCGCATTTCAATCGTAATGTAATTAAGAACACTAATTTCACCGACTCTGCAGAAACGATTCTTTAACTATAATTCATAGGCTTCCAATGCAATAAAAAGTAATAATAGAGTTCTATACGGCATTATATTTTCTCCTTTTCATAAGATCGAATAAATGCCCGAAGGCGGAATTATACGCTTATTATTTGTCGCACAATAATATCTAACAATATGAGCCCCCCACGAAGCTGGAATGAATAATTCCAGTATCTTAGCATTGCCTACTATTAATATTATCAAGTTAAAAGCAAGTAGAAAACAGATTTTATAATATTTTATGGAATATTTACTGTAATCGTTTGCCAAACACTGTAAGGCAGCTTAAATAACATAGAGCTGAGATGAGGTGCAGTCTCATTTTGGCCTCGCATTTTGAACAGAGCCTCTAAAGAAGTGACCATTTCCTTTGAAGTTTCGCAACACTAAAACAGAGAATTCCTCGGCAGTTACCAATACCTCTCGAATGACCATTTTCCGATACTCAAGTTCGCAAGTTATCTTATTATGGCTTTCTTATAAGCAAAGGATTTACTTAGAAATTTTAAAACTTGAGGGAAATCGCCGAAAAGTTATGACAATTAAGTCCCACCGGTGTATGTTTCCATTATTTTTACACTATCCTTTATAATTGATATTATGTTTCTGCTGATTTCAAGGGATTTCTCTTATTTATGATTCAAGTGCAATTGTTTTGTGCTCACATTGAGGGCGTGGTTTTCTAGCCAAATGAAAGAAATCGGGCGCGCTAGCCTTCGAAGCTCAACACCTGCTTCTAACAAAAAGCTAAACGATTCCATTGTTAAACTGCATTTTAGCGCTTTAAAGCCACTAGTAGTCATTTTGGTCTTCTATTCATTTTTTATGAAAGTTTTTCACCGATTTAATAGCTTTCTGAAGCGGCATTTTGTCCAATTGCAAGTGTGCCATGGCGCTTGCTCGATAAAATATATTTCCTTTTAGTAAGATAGATACGAAAACATAACCAGCATAAGTGACTCTTATTTCCTAACCAGAAAAGGTTTATATTGAATTTCGTTGCAAGAGATAAATGTGCAAATTAACAAATAAGTTAATTAGTTTGTTCCTTTCTATACTAAAATTTGTTATATAACAACATAAACTAGGTACTATTAGGAGTTTTACTAGCGATATTCTTCTTTGCTCCATTTTATGCAAATTCCTATTGCCTCCACTCTCGCAGACGTACATAATGCTTAAGCTCAACGCTTTTCTCTGATTTATGTCCACAACCTCAATATTTTACGGTCGTTACGGGATTTCTGGCTCTTTCCGTACAAAGTGTATTTATTCAACATTCGACAGATATTTTCGCCAAGATTTAGGACTTGTATGAATATTGACATACCACAGTATCAATTAATATTGTGTTTCTTCGATATTACCATTTTTGTTTGGATCCCCGTGCAAATATGATTTACTAATAATGACTTTACTATACCTATATCCAATTTCTAGACACACTTTTTAATTCAATCAGAAAAATATTTTACGGGTTTTCTATAGGGGGCGCCACGAGGGCGCTTCTGCCTAGCAATTTGAGCTGAAATATCAAATATCTACAACCCTTGCCGATTATTTCCAGGGCACCTGTGCTCACACATCCGATTTCATTATATTATTGTTGTTCTTATTTTTTCTTAACACCTTTAATTTATTATATTAGTTTGTAGTTCTAGCCTTGGGGTATGGTGTGATCGCCCCTCGGCATGCTCCTATATTACTTTGCCTCTGCGGTCAAGTCCATACAATTTCATGTGGACGATGATATTATTGACAAGCTCAACTACTATTACACAACTGCCATTATCACGGGTAAGCACATATTCTCTTTATATAGTCTTACTGAAATTTTATGAAAATTAAACCGGTCTGGTAAAAAAGGAACCGTCGAAAGAGAACTATTTTGTACTGAAACCAAAGAAGTTACGTCCCTGTGTTCCTTTCCAAAAATAATAACACCCCTAGCTATTTATATGCGGTGTTATTTCTCGGAACTAACTATAGTTGGGATAGTATCATTATTTGTAATTCAATAATGCAGTTTGCGTAGTATTTAATGAGTTCTGGATATTCTGAAATAACATTGTTCTATGGGTTATTAGTAGCCTTAGGGAGCTTCAATTGCTAGTTGGTTTGGCCCGTTTGAAGTGCCTCTCGACTTTGTTAGCACTAAAGTATTCTGTCAAAGAATAGAGAGGTCGATTCAGACCTCAACGCCGACAAAATTCAATTTCCCCCGCACAATTACCGTTACTTGAAGACTTGAGACGTATTGAAGAGAAACAGAAGTAGCTTGCACAGAACAATGCAAAATAACGTCATAACTGCTGGAATGGCACCTTTTTCTAGAATGGGCACATTTGGGATTAAAGATCGGTTAAATATTCGTGCATTAAAGTTCCAAATCACCCGGGCTTCCCAGAGGTAGGAAATAGCCCTATTCAAAACTTAAGGGCCCATTTCGCAACTTCTACGTTTGCTGAATAGTAACTTTTTCTTAAAAATACGCAAAAGACACGGCTTCTTTACTCTTGAATGGCACTATACTTGCTAAGCCCGAGCGTCTGATACTGGTGTTAGCGTTAAGGTTCTATTGTTTTGATTATTTCTGTTTGAAAAATACTTCCGTCGTTTTCTTCCGTCCTTTAAGTTTATTTAATTAAACTTCAAATTTCTTACTCCTGGGGGTCTATTCCTTTGATGCTGATTAAGCTTTCTATGTATAGTTGTTTGGAAAAATTAGGCATCGTAAAGGCGAGCGGGGATGGTGATTAGTCTTTGCTAATATGCAATTGTTTGAGACGAACAAGCCTCAAACAGCCAAATAGAAACGAAAATTAGAGAAATTAGTGTATGAGCTCCATATATTGCCCATTTGGGAGACCGCAGAGAACAGAGATAACCTTTTTGTTCCCTAAAATCACCAGCCCAATTAAAAACGCCGTGTGTGGTCTTTTGTAAAAGAAAAAACTCACTACGAAGCAAGTATGCCCGGAAGAGCCTAGCGAGCATTTATTGCCTGACTGGACTTTGTCGATTTGAAGTTAGCAGTTCTTAGGGCAATGAATGCATTTTAAATTCAATGCATTCAGAATCAGCTGTACTTGGTTGCTTCTTGCGATTTCACCGGGGACTACTTTTCTCATATTTTTTTCCAGCCCGGTGTTTTACGTAGCTAAAAGAATCGATAGCGATGCACAAATGTCAACCGACTAATGTTGAAACACGATATGCGAATGTACGGGAGGAGGCTGATATCCCCTAAAACCAAAACCTCCTGCATTAATGCATTGAACAAGAAAGTGCGAAGACGGGACTGAAAAAATAAGTTTCGTATTTTGAAGGGATCGCCTCCTACCCAGAAACGAGAAAATAAATATTTTTGCTCGAAAGCATACATTATTCACTATTTTCCATAAGAGAAGAAATTCGCATTCTTTCCTCCGCTTTTTGTTTTCCTTCTGCTGGAAGTTTTCTCACTAGCATAGTAAGTAGCAACAAATCATTGGAGCCGTTGTCCAGACCACACACTTCGAATTCACGGGGTTTCGTCTCTCTCTCTTCCAACTGTTTTCGCGCCCCAGAACAATCTTTTGTTTACTAAACCTTCAGCCGCTCAAAAATCGTTGTTCCCATAGGCAGACAGCAACTCCACGTCTAGGTAATTTCAAGTTTTAATAATAGCGAAGGGCTGGCAAGTGACAATATTTGTTAGATTACCGCGTTTGCGTGACAACTAAAACGGCTTACTCTTGGCCTAGAGGCCTCCCCCATGCACCCTCTTATAAGCGAGAAATTCCATAAGGACCACACACAGCGCTAAAGATGGAAGAAATAATTGTCATTGTCGTGAGTTGTTCGAATCCTTCAATCGGCATTCATTTTTTGAAATGCGCAGTAATAGCGCGGAGAACTGAGTTTGTTCTTGGGGGGTGGTCTCTGACAATAACTCCCTTGGGGGTATGAAGGGGTAGAGAGAATCTGCCATGGATTGATGTAACAGAAATTATGAGTTGTCTTCCTGCTTGAGACTAGACTGACATTTTGTTATTGGTAAACACTGAATAGTCGAGACGCATAAATGTTGAATAACACGTCATCTGGTTACAACAAAGAGTACCTGGGTTAATAAACATGAAGAAAAATAGGGAAAAATAGAAAGAAATTTAATTATAAAGAATAAATAATTGAATATAATAACTTTTATTTCAGTTTTCGCCATCCTTGTCTCGGCAAAACAGTATGTCGGTGAGTGAGCTTGTGAATCAAACCTAGGGGGCCCTGCAGGGAAGCGGAAAATTTTGTTCTGGAAATATACATCATAAATTTAAAAAATAATAGGACCACATTTCAAAATCGCAAGATCTCAATAAAATAACGCTTTTTTTTGAGGTTAAATACGCTGAGATTGTATCGAAATTCAAAAACGAATAATATTCTGCTCAAATTTAAAGATAATTTTTAATGTTCTTTTCACTACGCTAATTTTAGAATATTTAGGATTTCCCATTCAATGTTGGGTGCCGGCAACCTTTACCGAGCCTATGGAACAATACACTGAAAACTATTGCTGGGTTCAGAATACCTACTTCCTGCCATTGCATGATTATATTCCCCACAATTATGCTGAAAGGGAAAATCGACAAATCGGGTACGAAACTAAAAGGCTCAGTTGCATCCTAGAATATAATCTGTATCAAGAGCTAGATATTGTAAATCTGGACTGATTCTAACTGTATAAGATTAAAAGTGAGATACAGAGACCGAGGGCAACTCTTTTCAAAAAAGTGTTATCTAAACGATCTAAAGTTCATAAAACTTATATACTTCTTCTAAAACTCCCATTTAGGTATTATCAATGGGTTCCATTTGTTCTAGCTCTTGAGGCTCTTCTTTTTTATGTACCAACTATAGTGTGGAGGCTGCTTAGTTGGCAATCAGGTAAAATATTTCCTTTCTTCTTTTAGAATTAAATTCCCCCTTTAGGTATCCATGTTCAGTCACTGGTGCAGATGGCTTGCGACAGTCGGTTATTAGATCTCGAATCTCGTAATCGAGCACTCCAAACAATTGCAACTAACGTAGAAGAAGCGTTGCATGTGAAACACCAAGTGGTAAGTTAAACCTGATTGCTAATTACTATGTAGCACCGATGGTTCAGTGGTAGAATACTCGCCTGCAACGCGGGCGGCCCGGGTTCGATTCCCGGTCGGTGCAATGTTTTAATCTAGAATACCAAGTAATTGTATTTATCTTCTATAACTATAGTAAACTTACAAGGTTTTGCGGTTTTGGCCAAATTGATGCGCAGCAGATTGAGCGTGTGCAATCGTCAGCTTGCAGTCTTTGCAGTAGGGACCTTTCTCTCAAAAATAAAAGAGAAACACGGATATCCAATCAATTATCAAAATTTATGTAGATGTCACTTAATTTCGACAACACTATAAATTTTTATGTAGAATGCAAATTTTATAGAATTATTACCAATCGAAAGGTGTAAAAAGAATTACTCTTTTATCTTATAACAAACCTAGTTGATGATATGCAGGGTTTGCTTACTTTTTGATAATTCACCAAAACCTTGTGGTTTCCGTATAATTTTGAGTGGATATTTTAGTCAATCGGTGAATATTTTCTTTCCAATCAAGCATATTTTTGCTAATGTCTAACTAGCTTTATTACTGAGTGTGACGTGAGCTTTTATCTGCAGCTGTTTCACATAAGCAAACCAACACATGTGGTTGCGACTCGCAAATGTGCAGTCTAATGTTCCTCTAGCTATTATCATTTGTGGTCAAAATGAGGGAACAAATTCGGTTAATGTTAGAACTGAAGGTTCTCGGATCAGTTTTCCTACAAAAAGAACTTCAAACAACATTCGCGGTTTGTATGACGGACAACTTATACCGGTTCGAAGGTCCGAGAAAGCAGAGGCTTATTTTCTGAAATGCTCCCATAATTTTTGCACATTCTTTGGGTTTTCAAATAATACTGGAATATGTTTTTATGAATAATTATCAACAGCCATAGCTCTTCAAAAACCACAATACCTAGCCATCTTCAATATGGGATGCTAGAATAAGAATAGTGTTTTGCATGCTTTCATAATATGATTAGATAAAACATATAACGATTAGAAAACATTGGTTTGGGCCAGTAAATTAATGTGATGGATTAGTAAAACAGCAACGTTTGTTGAGGGGATTTAAAGCCGGCAATGCATTGGAGTAGGGGGGTGCACCAGCGCAAAAACTGAACCGATTTGAATAATAGTCAGAATAATTAGTCGTATATTTTAGATGAGTGGAAATCGATTGAAGTTGTTAAACTTAATTATTTGTACGCGTTCATCCGGGGCAGCGGTTACATTCCTCTATATTTCTGTAAAGATACTCTACACAGTCAATATTGTGGGACAAATATTTCTGTTGAACACCTTCCTAGGCAACAGAAGCAAGTGGTATGGACTGCAGGTGCGTAATCACTTAAACTTTACTTATATTAGCGGAGGTTTAAACAATAAATAGTCAATATCCAAATCACAGCATTCGAGAGGCGTTGTTGAATAAAAATCAATGTACTTTTGAAGAAAAGTCAACCAATCAACCGATTTCCTATTCGTTTTTATATAACTCAGCTGCTCCCAGGGATACTGTGCCTAAAATCTAGCTCTTTATTCTCACCATATATTGTTTGTCTTATGCAAATTAAGTTACAAAATGCTCAACTGAACCAAAGTTATCTTAATCAATTAACTTTAGGATAAGGAATAATTGACAGAAAATAAATTTAAACTCACTGAATGAAAAATTTAAAATAATAACACTTACTATAGTCAGATTCAAAAGTAATGAGGCCGTGTATGCTGCGTATTTCATCATTTTTAACACTGCGCCTGCTGGCATTCTACGCGCGCGATATCAGCAGATTGTAAAATTGCTTGCGTGCTGCCTTACTCATACAAATATTGCAACACTCCTGCTTATTAGCACGGCCTCATTACTTTTGAATCTGACTATATATAAATGTATTAAAATACTTTATTCATGTAGGTCTTGAATGACCTAATGAATGGTCGTGAATGGGAGGAGTCTGGACATTTTCCACGAGTTACTCTTTGCGATTTTGAAGTTAAGGTAAATAAACTCTTTTTTTCTCTCTAAAAGATATTCTTCTGAAGGTGCTTGGCAATGTTCATCGACATACCGTGCAATGCGTTCTTATGATAAATATGTTCAATGAAAAGATTTTCTTATTCTTATGGTTTGTTTATTCTTTTTCTATATTTTCTCAGTATATAATTGAAGGTTCTGGTACTTTTTGTTGGCCGGTGCAACAGTTTGCTCATTGTTCTATTGGATTTATATCTCTGTTGTCCCTAGCAGGTAAAATAAAGTTATAGAAAATGTGATGGTGTAAAAATTCTACATTCCCAAATAAATTAGTAGCTACGAGAGTTGAAGTGAATTATATATTATAATGAAGCTCCAAAAAGCAACAGTATTCAGGTTTTTGCTTCTCATATAAACATGTTGTACCTTTTTTATATTTACTGAACATATTTTATTTCAGGCAGCTCAATTTTGTTGGAAAGTACCTCACTGGAATCGAAGGCTATAAAATGGTAGACTCACAGTCACTTAGGCGATTCGTTTTCCACTTCCTCAGACAGGTAAGAAAGTAATTAATTATTTATTTTTGAAGATAGCATTTTTTTGTTGAAACATTTCCTTTTATGATAATCAAACCGGCAGATCTTGATAACCTTGTCCTAAAGTACATAAATATTGTTTAAAATATTATTGAAACCTAACAAAATACGAATATTATCCTCGCAGGATTAAAATACTTATTTGAACAATGTTTGAAATCGGTTCTCAGTTTCACAATTATTTACAGGACGGTGTGTTTTTGCTGCGAATGGTGGCCACACACGCCGGGGAATTGCCCTGCTACGAACTAGCAAAAACCCTGTGGAACAATTATTGTGATAACAAGGAAGGCAAAATGCACGATGTCTAGTCGACCACAAACAATTCTAGTCCTCTATAGTCTGTTCCAATAACTAGTTATACTAAGCCGGGTAATTGAGACCAGAGGTGCAAATCCCCACTCTTAAATGAAACAACGGTGTAACTTTACTTTCCATTCGAAAATTTTAAAGTATTGTAATCACTCGCTAGCAATATACGGCGCTGATAACTTACATGTTGTTCCTGACTATAATTAGACCACTTTAGCTAGCCTTTACTCATAACTGTCGTCTTTGAATAATGCAATACAATCTACAGTATTAGGGGTGCCTACACGTAATTTAACATAAAGATTGTCCATCTTGACTGGTACTTAGTCTTAGATAAATTGTTGTTCTAAGAATAACGTTACCAGCAACCCACATCAGTGTCTTTCTTCCAATTTTTATATGGAAAGAGGTGGTTTAAAGTTTTGCTTGAAGTGCAGTTAACCGTTGATCGCCGAACCAGAAAATGACTGACCAAAAGTCCTCCTCATTGTGAAGCAGCACTTCATTTTCCTATCAATTCTTTCACTTAGACCCAAATTCATCTTCTAGGACTATTTTATTGTTTTAATTTTAATTTTATTATTATTATTATAATTAACATTGTTTTTATTTTATATTTAATTGAACTGCAAAGCCAGCATGTCATTGTTCATTTCCCTGTGATCCTACCCGTTTAATCGGAAATATTTTGTTGTCCATTTGGGAGCTGCGGCACCCAATTGCCACCTCGATATATTTCCACCGAGCTTTCTTCTATTCTTGGAGACCTAAATTACCATTTTCTTTCCAAATCCCCGATCTTATTGATCTCTCACAACTGTTGCCATTAACTAGTCCTTGCCAAATAAATTATCATCTCCCCCCAGAACAATAATTCCAGAAGTTATAGAGTATTCTGATTGTATTATAACAATTTTGTTTTCTATTTTTGAAATAACAAGCACTAATTTATCTGAGAACATAACCTTTGTGAGACTATGTATTGTATTTTTACAAAAATAAACTATATGAAAAAGTGGTAGTATATGTGATAAAAAACTTAACATTTCTACAGATAGCATATATTTCAAAAAAAATGTGTACTTTCTTTATTTAGTTTAGACATGGTACTTTTCAACGAAATTTGTTGATCATGTTGGTCTATTAAAAATTGAAAATAATTTTTCATGTTCCTGCACTCGGGAGTTTCAATTTTTTGCTTGAAACAATTAAATAATATTTTACAAAATGCGTTTATTTTTTGTACCAATGATTGTTTATTTAATTCGGTAAATTGGATTTGGTTAGCTCTTGGGTGGTCTCAAGTTACCTAAGCAGCGGCGCCTAAAACGGCAATAAGTCCCTAATAGAGTGTGCAAAAAAAGGAGTTCTATCAACTGACGATAAATGCTTTGTTTTTGTTATTAACTTAATTGCCACTGGAGATTTGGTTAGGCTATCCTCGAAAATATCACCCCTAACAAACCATCCACCGTAATTTCATCCCAAAATCATTCTAATTTCGTGAGAAAGCTGAAATTTGCTTGTTTGTAGCATTTCCCATTAGGATTACAAGTGTTGAATGCAAATTGAATGCCGGCCATAAATTCATTTCGGCCGAGTTTTCCAAGCAACAATTGTCACTCAGAGCTGAAAGACAGCTCACACCAGGCCTATGTGGCCAGCTGGACTTCTTAACCTATCATTAACAAAAGCTAATCAGCCCCCAAAAAGATTAATAATGATTAAGATTACATTAAAAATTGTATGCCATTATATATATTTTTACTTTTTCTGTTAAATAATAGGCTTATGATGCGTGGGCATATTTAATGCTGCTCAAAAGAAGTCACTTATCCCTTTATATAAACTTTAGAATTTAAAGTTCTACATATTCGAGAATAATTTTCACATTTCATCAGTCTAGGCTGACGTGAAGATGAGCCATCACACAACAATGTACTAGGAATGTCCTTCTTGCTACTTATTCCCAATTTGGTTACAATTTTGACGAATAGTCCTTCTTTGCCTTATATTTCACACACTAAAAACGTTTCACTTAAAAGATTCCTGAATAAACTAACAGCAATATAATCAGGTATCAAAAATATATTCAGACAGAGTTAAACTAAACCTTTCCTAAAATTTCTAAGGAAATTTGAATTTGAATATGTTCGTTGCTACATGATTAGTAGTGAATATTTTTTTAAATTTTACATCTGAAACATTTGGATTCTTTAATTATTTGTCGATTTCTCATCAGAATTGTTTGAATTGGCAACTGATTAGAAAAACATAAATACTGGCAGAAGACTGCCGATATTTTCAAAACAAATAGAATGTTTACGGCCTCCACGGCATTTTACATGGCCAACCCTTCTTCTAGAAATATAGATTAACAGCTAAAATATCCTTATTCAATTGATGCTAATAAGTCCTAATTTTACCTTTCTTATAAAACAACTTTTGAAGCGTGAAATGTTCCTTATTTAATTTTCGCGTTTAACTTGCCCACCCACGTAGAAAAGGAAAGATTAGTAAAATATAATAAATGTGTTAGATATTCTTGAGACATTTTGTATTCTGTTGTTGATTTACAATGCCTCTTTCACTATAATTACACATCGAGTTGTTACAGAGGACTCTAATCACAGCCTACTTAATATATCATGTGAACACACTTTAGCCTTTATTTTAATTTTACTTTACATAAAAAAATTTTTGTAAATTTTATTCAAATACACTTGCAGAATGGAGTCAGTAGTAGTATGTCGTCCACCAAGACAAATTCCCCGATTCTCGGAAGACAGGTATGTAAATATTTACTCCTTTAAACCAAAATGTATTTAATATATAAAACTACATGACTGCTAGACAGATAAATATACTTTTAATCGACCGAAGCAATTGCTAAGTACTCACAACTTGTTCAATGTCTGATAATTCAATGTCTGAGTGTTATTATGGAAACTTCAACAAAAAAAAAGTTTGCTAGCTTTTATATTTGTTTGAATGTATGTATGAACTGGGTTGAATCACAAGAATGTGATAAATTATGTACTTACTTACATTGTGAGAGGCCCTCGCTAAATTGCGGCCAATATTTCAATTCTTGCAGTTGGATCAATTTGTCTTTTGCTGCATATCAGAGAGACAATTCAGTCGAACACCCCAGACAACTATTTTTAGCATCAATTTTTATTCAAATTAAAAGCGTCGTCAAAATAAGTGAACTGCTTTGCAAGTAATATAGCAAACTATCATTGTTACTAGACATTTTGCCATTTCAGTTATACATATTACACATTGGTTTTGATATTTTTTCGCAAGCTGATTTACATAATCCGTATTTGTTTTATTCTGTTTTTTAGTTTTTGTTATTTGTAAATTTCAACAAATAATGGCCTGCTGCTCGCATTACATTACATGTTTGCATAGAGTAAACGCTGTCTTACTTTTGAACTTTACATTTAATTATACTAAATTTAAAAGTACTTAGGAAATTATTGTTAATATAAAATTGCGAAATGACTTGAATCACTAAGAGAATATTTATTATTTTTTAGCTCGTTTTATTTGGCTATTATTTTTGACAAACCTTAGTTGGTCGATCAGCTGTTCATGTTTACAGACCAAATATAACACTATTGTTTGATATACACATACATTTAGTCGCCTGGAGACATTGATTTAGTTTGAAGTTTCGTGAAATGTTATATAAACAATTTCTACAATTTGGTTATTCCAGTCTAAAATATTGCATCCTTACTTGTATTCGATAACAAAAACCTTTCTGACCAATTTCTATTAGTACGCTGAACCGTATTGATGTAACATTAAAACGTTAAAATGCCACCCTTTAGTAAAAGTAATTTATATAAGAGATAATAACATTTTACTCATAAAAGTGACTACATAGTTTCTATTTCTTCTCAGAACAACTCTTATAGTTATTAACTCTCTCGGTGGTCTTTGAAATAATTGAAAAGGGTGGCTTCGCATCTGAATATTCGAGACGTAAACATCCAATTTGAATGAAGCACATTCAGATCAATAAAAACTAGGCTTGCAATGGAAAAAAGGAAGACTTCCCGCTACACATCACAAGAATAATTCCCTTTACATATATTCCACCACTGTTTCTAGATCTTATTATAATAATATTAGTTAAAATATAAAAACATTTGAAATAAAAACATCTATCTAAAACATCTAGACTTTCAACAATTTTATATATTATTGAGTTTTTCTTTTTCTATTTTAAATAAGTGCTATTGCCTTTGCATTTTCATAAACTAATATGGTAGCTTAGTAATTTTTTTAAAGTTTACCGCTTTTAAACTTATTAGCTTCTTAGAAAGACTTTAATTTACAAGAAAGATGGGGAACTATTTTTAGCTAAAGCGCCATTATAGTCAAAAGGTTGGCTACTTTCGTTTTCTATAGAGGTGGTCCTTGCGCATTTTGCTATAATTTAATATTTCTACGAGATGATTGAGCTAGAAAAGAACACATTTTTCTGTCCACGGTTCTCAGATGCTCAAATTGTTTCAATTACTCCGTTCTGCTTGCTGATTCTAAATTCCCGCGACAAACGCTTACTCTACTTTTAATTACACTCACACTGACTAAATGACACAACGATTCTTTCTCAATCTAAATGTTTTAACCTAAAACACTCCATTTCTGTATAATTTACAAGTATCAAATGGATTTTCAACTAAGCGTTCCACAAAATATTGATGTGTGACTTTAAATGAGCAAACATTTGAAGCCACAAAAATAGCCTATTTAGAAAACAACTGAAGCGGTTGTTTTCTTTTTACTTTACTTTTTAATTTAAACTGTCATTTAAAATTCTGTATTGTGATTTCTTACTTTAATAGTTCTTTAGTTCTTTCTAATAATTCCTTTTCCATAAGATTACTCTCCTTTTACAAACATGTAGGTATCGAGTAAGCCAAAATTCAGGGCAAAATATTTGAAAAACGTTTCCCATTATTAACTGGGATGATAGATGATCAAGCAATCTGCAGTCGCAAACAATCAGCATCCGATCTGCAAAGTCGTCTAAAGACAAGAAAACTACTTGGAGTCGGAGAGTTAGCCAGAGACAATGGGGATATCTACAAGTCTAAGGTAAGCAACCTCTAGATCTATTAAGAGGCTTGTGCTATTTAAGAGAAATTAAATATTTGTTGATTAGGAGCCGTTGTACACAAATAGATTTAGTTTCATAAAACACTTCTGACTTGATCATAACGTGTTGGAGTAGTTAGAGCATCGGGCTCTGTATTCCCAACAATAAAACCACGACCAAACCTAAGTAGCTCACTGGTTAGAGCACCGGAAAACGAAAGGTTGCAGGTTGGAGTACTGCACAAGGCGTATTTTCTAAACATTCATCTGTTATTTGGGATTATCATAAGCCCTCGCAATTTACTATATAAGTATCAAATGCGTTGATGTCCTTACTCTAAAAGCTGTTTATACTTCTCAAGCATAGGAAACGTTTTTAAATTTTCCAAAAACAATCATTACTGTTTTTAGATTTCTCAACTTCTTGGAATCAATGAAAGTCTTTATGTGCGGCTTCCTCGCGGACTTATGTATTGGAACACTATGAACACTCTTTACTTCTATTTCATAGGAGCAATGGTCAGTAAAAATAAGATATATTATATTTATTATCTTCGATGATTTAAAAATATAGTTTTTTTAACTAGCAACTATAGTGCAAGGAAGGTTGAACAAGTTATGCAGCGTCGTACACAGTGAAATAATGAATTTACATGTTTTGATATGAATGTTCCGTTAAAGAATTTTTAAAAGTCTTAAGTCTAATTGACAGAAACTTGTTTAAAACAGTGTTACAATGTTGAAACAGTTTAAATACACGCTTTCTTGAATGTATATAGTTATTTCAGTGTCTACTCTTCCCTTCACTTGGAATGTACTTCGATTTGGGCCACAGCTACCAGTCTAAAGGCTTCTTGGGCCCGGCCCATACTGGGCATTCCGGCTGAATATATTGAGTAAAAATTCTAACTTTGAAATAA
>JAQGAV010000804.1:0-26671 GCA_034691345.1 Phasmarhabditis papillosa | reverse complement strand
TAATAAATGAGTGAAATACCATCCATTTCTTCTTTCTTAACATCCAATTCTTCTTTCTTAACTCGATTAGTAGATAATGTAGATTTCGATTTCTGGAAACCATGACATTATAAATAAAATATCCCTCCTGAAAGTAATATAACAAAATTAATCCCTACTCTTGAACCATATTCATGTCTATTATTAACAGCGACGCGAGAGGTATTTTCCAGTGGATCTTCGTCAATATCGTCTAGGATAGAAAACTAATTGAAGTAAGAGAGAAATGGTACATTTCTCAACTTTAACAGGTTTGTCTGCTCCTATTTCCTTCTTCTCAGAATTTGAATTCGCCATTGGAGAGGCTGATGGGCCAACATCACCATTAATTATCGCACTGAATCCATCTTAAATATCATGTAATCATTATAATAAATTGCTAATTACCATCCAATTCTTCTTTTTTAACAATCGTTCGAACCTAGGAAAGTACAAGATATTGTAGAGAAAATATACAACATCATACCTGATTGATCGGCGGACACGCATCTTGCGTTGGTATCTCCGACGGATCGGTTTCTTCTTCTTTCTGGAAATATCGATTATTTACGACCAGATTAAATAAGTGTTGCACTAACAAACAAAACTGTCACCAGTAAGTGTCACTTCAATGACAGTTATTTTATTCCTAAAATCTAAATTATTCACCTTAACAGGTTTCGACTCGAAGACATCTACATGTGATGAAATATTTATTTTCGAGGTTCGATGAGACGAACTAGTAGCCCCTGAGAATGAAATGACATAAATTGATAAAGCTACAACAAACCTTTGAACTGTATAGATGGATCCGCGTGTTCCAAACTATCATCAGCACTGGTCGCGTGCTGTGAAACTAAACGAATTTTCTTCTTCTTTAGGGACATTAGTTTAAGAGTATATTCCAAGCTGAAAAATAAGTTTTTATTAATACTAACAATACAGGATGCAAGGTAAAGTACATTACGGTTAATAATATTAAGCAGCAGAGTTAAGCATATGTCACATATATGATATGTGGGTGGTAATCCGACAATTTCAAAAGTTCTCCGGTAAATGATGCCCTGTTGAATTAGGGGCCGTCCCGGGCCCTCCCTCCTATCAAAAGTTCTCAGCCCGGGTCGGCCCTAATGGGTCCCACTATTGCGAAATACCAGAATTTTTTCCAAAATTTGGAGCAGTATTGATCGGTTTCAAAAGTGAGGGCCGGGCAGGGCTGGCAAAAGTGAGGGCCGGCCCGGGCCGGCCATAATTTTCGAAACCGATCAATAATGCTCCAAATTTTTGAATTTTTTTTTTTAAATTGGAAATGTTGGAAAACAAATTTGGTATTTCGCAATTGCGGGGCCTAGAGGGCCGGCCCCGGCCTGAAACTTCTGATAAGAGGGCCGACCCGTGAGTTGATGAAGATGGTAAGAGACACTAAGTTTACGGTTCGGTATTCGACTGCAAAGGTAAGCTACTTACCTTGGCAGTCGAATCAATTGCCGTGAAACTTGTATTGACACAACTATATTCTTTTTTTTTTTTTGGAATTAAGCACACGTGGTTTAGACAAGAAGATAATCAAGTTTGTAGGAGCAAACATACTTAGTGATCAGGATCTGCAATTCCGGTATTTGGTGGTAGAGCTGCTCGCAGTGACAAATGTTTACTGGACATTATCCCAATGTGGTCTTTTAATAGACGAAAGTTCATTACTGATTTCAATAGTACATACGTTTGATAAAGATATCCTCAAATATACGCCACCGGGGCTTATTTTCAATTTCTCAGTCGATATGATGCGACAGATTATAAAGCTGCATTCTACAAAAACGATCAACCTACGGAAATATTCATAAACAAAGACACCGGAAAGGTTTATTACACGGCAACCGACTACAATCTATTACACATCTGTATTTGAAGGTGAGAATGTACAGAAATACTAAAGCGCTACATACATATATTTATCAAAGCTTGGACAGAGTTGGGTCATGGACCAGCCCGGTATCGGGTGCGGACGTCATAATTAGCTTCTGGACTTCACGGAAGCTTGGATGAGCAGAATCCTTGAGAAGACCGAGAATCACACATTCCGAAGTGGTCAAGTTAGCACCAGCACGCTGCATTTGCTTGAAGGCAAACTTCCTGAAATAGCATTTGTTTCTTCCCTACAAGTTAGAGTAACAACTAGTCTCTGTAAAAAAGTTCGATTTTGGTATGCGATCAAGGTGTTTTCAGTACAAACACTGTATATTGCAGTAAACAGATAGTCCAAAAAGGAAACAGGAAAATAAATAACCAACCGATCAGCATGCGCTCTGCTACTAACTGCATCGGCAACAACATGGACATCGATTCCCTTCTCAATGAGATCGTAAGCAGTCTGGAGTACACAGACATGAGCCTCAATTCCAACCAGAATAACACTCTTCAAGTTAGCCAGAACAGGCTCAACTTCGGGAAGGCACATCGAGAACTAAATTAAAATGTATATAACCACCAAATCATTGAAAATGTGCCGCTGACCGCAACTACTAACCTTTGTTTTCTCGTAAAAGGTTACAGAATTTCTATCGAGACCCAATTCAGCAACTGTGGGTCCGAGTCCTTTTGGATACTGCTCAGTTACAACCGTCTTCATTCCAAGGATTCGGGCAGTATCAACCAATCTCTTCGATGTGGTGACAATTTCGGGAAAATACTTGATGCCATTCCTAATACTTCAGTTAAATGAGTTAAGCAATGGAGTAGGACGGCTAGCTAGATTATCTACATCAGATATGCGCGGTACATCCTCACTGCGAGACAAAATAATGGACGGGAGGAGTTACGGGACAAAAAATTACACCGCAGCGACTTCTTAGCTTATTGCCCGTGTCCCGCACATCTCTGACCTACACGGTGTTCTAACGTATCTACTACATCCATATGATAAACAACGCACCTAAACTTATCCTGGAGGTCACAAACAAAGAGGGCAGTATTCTGTGGATTCACTCTGCTAATTGCACGAGCAGCCATCCTCTAAAAGATAGAATAGTTATGAATAGGTAGAATACATCATGCATTCAATGCATTGCATTGCATTTCATGAGAAAGGTTTCATTTGATAGCAAAAGAAAACATTTCTCAAACCAATATTCGCACGAAAGATATAAATAAAGTGAAAACATCATGCCTGCATTTTTGAATAATAAAAAGAAACATTTCTCAAACAATTATTTGCATGTACACACTTTCAAAAAGAGGGTTGCCTGCTGTAAACCTTGTAAACAAAATTGGCAGTGGGAAAATATAAAATTAGATGAAAATAAGACGATGGAATTGATTTCCGATTGCTATCACTGGGAGATGCCAGGCTACAAGACAATGTTCTATGATCATTGAAATATGAACACTAGGTTGACAAACCAAGTAGAAACGGCTCATGATTATTTGCGCATTTATTATACTAAACAAGTTCGACAAAAAAGTACGACACTATTAAATTAACAGAGAAAAAATAATCACATATTATTTCTCACAAGTATTGGGATAGAAAATCAACACTGGAGCATTCGTAAACAGAGAAAATATAATCTCAAACTGAACTATATAAACAGATGTCTCACTAAAGTTTCAAAATATATATTTGTATTATGGGACAAAACTGGTGTTAACTGCGGATTCCATACTTAGCTTGAGGGCCTCATTGAAATTGGGATGATTAGAGTCCTGGAGAAGTCCAAAGTTACAGTTTCTGAAGTGGTCAGATTGGCACAGGCACGCTCATCTGTTTGAAAGCAAATCTCCTGAAATATTTTAAATGATAGTGAGACACTATGGTTCAAAAGGTAATTTACGGTAGGGCTATACTCTTCCATAGTGAGGATCAGTGGTATATTCCACTGATCCTCACTAAGATTGTATATTGTTATAACAAGGGCCAGCCCGGCATCACTATTGCGAAATACCAATTTTTCCAATTTGAAAAAAAAAGTACGGCCCGGGTCGGCCCGCACTTTGGCCACCACTGATGAGGACCTGTACTTTGACCACTTCCGCTAGCAAATATAGCTAGTATTTATTCGTCCACGTACAAGCGATAACAAAGTATGTTGTCAGTTCAAATGTTACTTAAATGTATAAACAGACAAATGAAATAGGTGAACAAAGTGTGCAACTAACCGATTTGTGTGTGATCGGGAACAAGCGGCATTAGCAACCACGTGAAGATCGATTTCTTTGTCATTAAGAGTTAATCCAGATTTCAAAATCCAGGCTTGACTTAATTCAACTACAATGAATCACTTTTCCTTTCTACGGTGAAATATACAAACCTCTGTCTTGTTGTAAGCTACAGCGTTGTCTTACTAAGACCCAACTCGGGGAGAACTGATCCGAGTCCTCTAGGATATTGTTCAGTCACCACCGTCAGCTTTATGAGGATACGCGCAGTATCCGTCAACCATTTGACGTGGCTACAGGAAAATACTCGAGAGAATTCCTAAAACATTGTTTGAAACGAATAATATGTTGGCAAGTAGTAACCTGAAATTTCCCTGGCAGTGACATACGAAAAGGGCGGATGGCAGTGGAAGCATTCTACAAATTACACGTGCGATCATCTTCCTAATACGATAATTTTGAAACGGCGATGGAGTACGAAAGCAATTGCGATTTTGTATAACACCCTTGCCGCTACTTTTAGGATACAAAGTAGCAAATGATTGCAAGCCACATCAACTATGGCTTCCGATACGCAAAAAAACAATCTTTTTTTAACAAATTAAAAACAGCAAGTAATAATAAACCTTTACGGAAATATAATTACAAAAGAATGAGCTGACTAGAGGACTATAATTACCAACGAATATTAACAAGCAATTCGAACAAGTTGAATATTGCGAGAAAAATTGAGAGAAATTTATAAAACGGGCAGAATTCAACCAATGCAAAATTAACTTACAAATCTATTTAACGTAACACTAAATCTTAGAAGCGTTGTTATTGTGTGCAAGACCGGTGTCAGGCGCGGATTCCATTATAAGTCTTTGAACCTCACGGAAATTAGGATGTTCAGAATCCTTGACAAGACCAAGAATCACACACTCAGAAGTGGTGAGATTTGCACCTGCTCGTTCCAACTGCTTGAAAGCAAACTTCCTGAAGTTATACAATAATTTTGAAACAAGCTAAATGACATACCGATCCGTGTGTGATCTGGCACTGACCGCATCGACAACCACGTGAACTTCGATCCCTCGCTCTAGGAGATCGTAAGTAGTCTGAAGAATACAAACATGGGCTTCGATTCCCACCAAAATAACACTTTTAACATTAGCTAGAAGAGGCTCGACCTCAGGAATACACATTGAAAACTGAAAATGTTACTGATATAGTAAAAGTCAATAAAAACTATGCCCACCTTCGTTTTAGGGTAAACCGGCACAGTTTCTGTATCAATACCTAGCTCAGGAACGGTAGCTCCAAGTCCTTTCGGATACTGCTCCGTAACAATTGTCTTCATTCCAAGAATACTGGCAGTATCAATCAATCTCCTCGTGATTGTCACAATTTCAGGGAAATACTTGATACCTTTCCTAGAAAATAAGAGCATACAGAAGTCAGTGATTGAGCCACAGTGGCACGATTTCAAGTACAAACCTGAATTTCTCCTGAATATCGCATATGAAGAGGGCGGAAGTCTCGGGATCGACCCTGTTGATAGTACGAGCAGACATGCTAAAAATAGATCGTACAGTCTGTTTAAAAAGTAGAGCCTGAAGAGTTTGATCATTCAATAGTCTTGGAAAATCATACATTTCATTTCGTGATTGGCATCGTAGCTCCCAGTTATTTTAAATATAACTACCACATCTATGGATTCAAAAAAGACTTATATATTATTTTTCATTTATGATGTATTGAGCTTAAATCTAGAACAACAAATTGTGTAGTATATATAAATCTGAGCAAATATGTGAAGTAGCTGTAGGGGAACTATTAAGAAAGAAACAGCACCGAAAGTGAAATCATGCATAATAAATAATTCTTGTACAAACGAAAGTGCCTCGTAAAAATATTATGCAAATCTGTGATATCTTCAAGTATTAACGACATTATGGCAAGTGGAGTGATTTTACAAACAAATGAGATTGTTAAGATATAAATGAATTATATTTCAAATGAGGATTAATGGGACGGCACGGGTAGGAGATAACTTTCGAAATGCAAAATAAAAGGCACATATATCACGATCGAACAATAAGTGAACTACTAAAATATTACAGTACGATGTTACAAAGTAGATTAAACATGGTTAGTAGGGGTTCTGGGCCACGAAAACAGTGAAACCCGAGCAAGAAAAATCACTAAAAATTGGTTAAACCGTAGAAGTACACGTATAACGAAATCACGCCATTCGACGGAAAATTGACCAAAAGTGCCGGCAAAATTAATCAGTTCAGTGTCACCAAAAATCAATTCATGCCTGAGAAACTTTCCAGATGACTTTTTATCGAAGAAAACTGAGTTGTAAGGAGTTTGTATTCTGTTTAGGTTTGGTCAATGTTCCGAGAACGTATAAGCTGTACATATAAAGGTCGACTACATATTGTATGATTGCTAAACACGGGAGATTTGCTCCGAAGAAAGTCCTGGAAAGAAAAGGTTATTGATTGATTGTTATTCTAGTATTTTACCTTCGGTTATAATGTTAAGTTGTCTTCTGCTAGGATGTGGTATTGCACGATTCTGAGAGGAATATATCACAGGAACGGGGCGATGACCCAGCATCACAGCTGGTGAAGCATGTGATTTGTGACTCGTTGAACTAAAACAGCTTCAGTTAGTGGAGTTAAGGATATCTTCCTAGCATGGACTGGGCTTATAATTATCTTTTTAATAGTAATTTTCTCATCTCTGGGATTGTCTGCATTACTCAACTGTGCGCAGGCCAGGGCTGTCAAAATTACGGGCCGGCCCGGGCCTGAAAATTAAAATTTAACGGGCCGGCCCGGGCCGGCCCGAGGCACCTCTTCTCTATTCCCGACCTTTATAGTTGCAAAGGTTGAATCGGCTAATCTAGCAATGTTTGTTATGATTTTATTTGATCTAGCATTTTTGTTGTTTTAAACTTACTAAATGGCACTCGGTGGTGTGATATGAATATTCGTTACATATGGTGGTGGTTGTGGATGGTGGGAGTAGGCACCTGCAAGATGTGCATGTTATTAGGCATAATGTAGGTTATTAGCTAGCAGTTTAAGACAATAGCGATTATTATTAAAACATATAGTAGTTAGTTTGTTAGCATATAGACACGCGAATAGCCCCTCCTGATCTTAACAACAAAAATTGGATAAAAGTATAGTCGACAGGATGCGTCGGGCAGAGCCGGCCCAAAATTTCTGATTTCTCAAACCACCTGGGCCGGGCCTCACTTTTACCACCCCTGATCGTAATGAGATTTAGCAGAAATTTAAAATAGTTGTAGTTCAAGATAAAGTAAGGCACGTCTTTGAAGTGTGGACTTATCCGAAGGGATTCTCATTAAAATGTCTGGAGGGACCATATCACTCTTATAATGATTATTAATATATATATTAGCTTTACATGCGAGCATAAATTATCTGTGAACATTCAAAACCTACAACAAATTTCGGACTTGTATCACTATCACATATTCATATTAACACATCTGCAACCACGATTGTTCGAAAGATAAAGAAAAACAGAAATATCAAATATCAACTGCACTCAACACTCCATAAATGATCATCTAGAGTAACTAACCTTTCCCGTAGTAACTGGTTACTGAACTCGTCTCTTGGTTCAAATCAACCGGCTCGTTTTTAAGCGACGGTGTTCGTTGAATGGAGGAACCCGACTGCTGCCGAGATGTAACTCGGGGCTGATTTCTCTGGAGACTTCGGCTGGACGCTGGGGAGTTCATGGGCGAAGCTATGGCACCTGGAACTCAGAAGTGGAAAAAGCTGGCCCGAGCGCAGTTTCTAAGTTTTCGAATTTCACGGGTCAGTTATTGTTGGGTGTTATGTGAATGTAAGACTACGTATACTTTTAAATGAGCAACAATACTTTTCAAAACACCCTATATACTGTACCGTAATTAAGTTCCCGCTAATATGTATTAGATATACCTCTCCCGAGTGTTCTTCCAACTAACCTTTTACTTTACTCGACGACACCAGCGAAAACATTTTCTGCACCGCCTGCGGTGATTCTACTCCGAACTTTGCTCCAAGGAACCTTCGCTGCTCATTGGAGTTGGAACCAGTCGACTGTGAGGAAATTGACGATGGTGATGGACTTGGAGCGCGTCTAGGACGGGAGGCTGGAAGAAAACTATGATCAGGGCGTACTTGATAGCTTCGGATTAACTAGCATAGTTTCTAGTGTAAAAGTGAAGATTTCTGAGAATATCTTTCAATTAAATAGATTGCCAAAATTCCTATAAAACCTAATTATTGTAGGTCTAACTTGTTAATGTAAAGTCTTTATGTGTCATATATGCATTATCATATTCTTAACAATTCTTAACAATAATATTGATTGTTTATATCAAGGGCTAGGATTGCAGTGCAGTATTCAGTGAAGCAGCTGTGTTGTATAAAAATGAATGCAAGACCGGTGGTTTTGTAGCCTTTTCTTTAAAAGAACACTCCTTTTTGTTTAACACCGCTTCTCTCCAGAATATATAATTAACATTATTTTCTATTATTTAACTTACATGGTTGTTGTGGTTCAATATCATAACTAAGTCTATCTAGTTCCGGTTCACTGTCAACAATATCCAATCCATCTAGATACGACTTCACCTTCCTAACCATAAGTGCCTGTTCATAGATCTTCTTTCTAGGCTGACTGAATTTGACTCCTTTTCTCATTGTAGCTACATTACCACCCTCGAAGGTATTCATATGGAGTAAAGCGTCTGTTATCGTGTTACCGGACTAAAGAAGATTTGTTCTGTATTTGTTTAAAAATGGTTTATAAGAATATTGAATAGAGTTTTGCACATAAGGATTGGCTCCACCTTCTCGCCTACAAGAGGGAAAGAAGGCCCTACGTTTAACTGTTGATTCTAATTTTGTTCTTTTTTTATCTTTTTCTCGGTTCAAACGAGTTCTGTTTTCGCTCGTTCTGTTTTTTGGGAGTTTCAGAATTACAAGAATCCAAATACAGCCAAGAATGGGTAACTGCAGTTTCTTCCTATAGTAAGTAGGTGTTTAGCCCAATATTAGGTCTTCACTGATGTTTTACAAGGAATATTAAAAAAACAAGGAAAACAGTTTAGGTTGAAACTAGACTCTGCCAAATTTTCCAACCATGTAGGTTCGACGAACTCGAATGCTAACAAAGCATTAAATTCTTATTACAAAACACTTACCCTAGCAGCCATGCTAGCAATCTCATAGGGAGCACTGCTGAGCTTTGTTACAGTTCGGATTGATTTTGCCACCAGACGGAGCTTCTCGAAATTGACCAACTTATCAACATAGGTGGGATTACCCTCGTGAGCAAAGGTTAGATCCTTGCGGATTACCGGATAGATGGGAACAACCTAGAAGCAGAAGAGTTATGTCTAGGGTAATGAATCCGATTTTCCTTGAAAATAATGGCGGATACCGTGTTCTCGTGGAGTTCAAGTAAAGGGTTAACAATTTGGATTCAGGATTTTAAACTTTGTGAGTCAGTTTAAAAAAAAGTTGTAGTTATCTTACCGGAGGGTCCTGCGAGACTTCCGCCAAATGCTGTCTGTACTTAGACATGTTTCTAGAAGGATCCAACAACTGTTGAACATCTTCAAGAATACGGACATATTTACTGAAATATTGTATATTATAAAGTTGAAAGGAAGTTTCTCGAAGCTAATTATAATAAAAAAAGTGTTTAAATATATCTTTATAAACTTTAAATATAAAAACCTACCCAGATATCCTCTCCCACGTGGAATGTAGTCTCCGCACTGCCGGCTTATCCAGTCCACTCATTATAGCAAACATGGAGTTAAAGTTACGCAGTTCCCGACAGTGTCTGAAAACATTCTTTTAGCTATAACTGCTTAAACTAAACAAAAAAACGTTAGAAACTTATGAACGTTACTGAAGGAGACTCCAAAACTAAAATTGAAGTCCCAATATTATATTTACGGTTAGGCTATTATATTTAATCTTAATAACTTCAATCTTAGATTGGTTGGACTGAGAAACTAGATTTAGTGCATCATCTTCGGTAATAAGTGTACTTTTCAAAAGAAAGGCTTAATTTCTGTAATCCTAAGAATCCTAACTAGTCGGATGCTTCTGCTCCAGTTTCGTTCTCCTTACTAACCTAGCTATTTTGATAAACTTCTTAACAATCTTTGCTCTCCTATTGACGTTCTTCTCTCTACAGATCTCAGTTGCTACCCACCACATCTCGCGGTTAAAGATTATCTCAAACTCCTCCAGACGGGGGTAGCCGTACCTAAAACGAAATATTTATTAGCTTATGGAAACTAATCAATGGGCCGCCGGTCCGGGGTGTCTATTCAGAGCCCATCCATTCAACAGGACTAATTAAGAATGATACAATGTGACAAAACTAAAGGTGTTTGAATGAAAATTGATATATGTTCCTTATTTCATAGTATTTCGTTGTTAGCCCATTTGTAGCCTGAGCTAGTGATTTCAAGGAATACTCCGAGGCATTACGTTGTCTCTACTCCCTTTATCTAGGCTAGAATCTGATTCAGTGAATCGTATTAAAGCTCAGCCAGCAGACGTTTACGCGGCACAGTGTTAGCTTAACTGCTTTGAACTTACTTAGACTCCAGTCGGAATAGATTGTCAATGTATTCAGTTGGTTCAATTGAAGCAAATACTGCAAAATCCTGTAGTGTCAGCTGGGCGGCGACTACTTGAGCATTTAGCATCAGTAGCTCAGTCTGAGCTTCCTTTATAATATCTGGAGCCAAGTCATCGGGGACTAGTGGTTCCGAACGGCTGTTGTTCTTTAGGTAGTACCTGAAAAATGACAATAGAAATTGTCAAGGCACAATAGTCTGGAATTGTATTATAGTTAAGCTGTTTGAGTTTTCAAGGCCTTGTGGTCTGAAAATTGTGTTTCTTAATAGGTATCTTGTAAGAAATTGGCTGTTCTCAAGCATATTTGACTCCATGAAAATTTCTGGAATTTGTTGTAACTTGACATGGGCATCAGTTTCTCATCGTAATTAGTTTAAGCATTAACCTACCTGCTATTTAAAGATATTCTCTCAGCTAAGTTCTCTAATTGATCCGGCAGTCTCCTCTGCTTAATAACTCCGTCTGGCGTAACTGTACACTCGCAAAGAGCCCACTCCAGACTCCCTTCCGATGTCATTGAGAACTCCTGTAACATTTGTCTTTATTAGTTATTTTAGTGGCTAAAAGAGAGAAACTAAGTCTTTTTAAAACGTATTGATATTATATGTTGGCTCTTTAAACTACAAACCTGTAGCGCCAATTGAACTACGTTTTGAGCTGTGGTTTCCTTGTAGACTGCTAGGTATTTAAAGGTTTGATCATTCCTAAATTAGTTTATTTAGATACGCTCTTTCTACCTTTTCGTATCTAGACGCTTATTCTAGTTTTATGAAGCGAACTAGGGTCAAATCAAGAAATTTAAATCATCAATTTATAAAAATCAAGAAATTGAATGACCATCAAGCAGTTTAACTACCACAGCTTTGCACATAATTGTGCTCCAGTAAAATTGTCCTTGTAAACTTTTGTTTGCATAGTTATACTAAAGCTACAAACCTATAAATCTTGAGTACATGTTCGGGACTATCGCTCTTTACGGGTCCGTAATACTGAGAGATTGAGGTAATGTCCGGGTTAGACCGACTAGGTCGCATATCTGCTGTAAGGGAACGACCCTTAAAAAGTAAGTTTAGTTAGATTCTCTTAACTTTTAGCCTACCTCATCAACCACATCTTCATCTTCTTTTGTAGACTTTAGTATGGTCAGAAGCTTATCCATCATGCTGGTTTTCGTGCCTAAAATTGACCTTAAATTTAAACTAATTAGTGGACGTCGTGGAGTACTTTTTCAAACGTGTTTTCTGAAAACTACCTCAATTTTCAGAAGAAGAAAAACTTGGCTTGTACCGTTTATCTGTCAATAACTTGAATAATCCGCTTCAAAAAAAGCTACGGGAATTTCTCAGCTTCTGGCATGATCATTTTGACTAACAATTCTTGAGTAAACATATAAAAATCGTTGCTACAAAGAATGATCAAACCAGTCTTCGAAAAAGCTTTAGAACTTCCATTTTCTTGCAACTTACCATTCATTTTAAGAGTTTTAGCTGCTTTCACAGGTATTACAGACGGCATGCTGTTCCTCGGTGCATTAAGAGATGCTGTAGATGTCTTCGCTCTCATTCTAGCTCCACAATCTTTTTCGTTCTTTCCCTGGAGCTCCTTGAAGCCCAGAACGTTACTCTTCAGGACAAAAATATGTGAGATACTTCCCTGAAATATAAATATATGGAATGTTTTAGAAACTAATTGGTACGAAAAGTCAAACTAAATATTAGATTAGATCCCCCAGCTATCAAGATTCGAACGAGTTTCTTGGTATGTATGAAAAGTAATGTGTTTTCGCCTAATTAAGCAATGTATATAGTTTTGTTTGGAATAGCCGAAGACTCCCTGAAGCGGATATATTGCAATTATAAAACCAGTTCAAATATATTTAAGTAAATAAGAAAAAAACTAAACTTTCCAAATCTGAGCCTACATCGGTTAGATATTCGCTAACTTATAAGATAATCACAAAAAGTAAAGTTTTGTGCGTTTAAATTAGGATACTCTATATAAGGAGCTAGCTTTCCAGAGCAGTAAACAGAAGTAAAAGGCTTCCAATCCACTGATTTTCTGTTTTATTTTTATATAACACCGCCTGTCTCCAGGACAATGTGTGCTCTTGATACAGACTATATTGTATGTTAAGAGTTTTCGCGGATCGCCCACCTTGATAAGTTCCTCAGCCCTAGCTATTGTAATATACTTCATAGACTGCGAGTTAAGCTCCAGTATCTCATCTCCTTTCTTTATTCCGCACTTCTCTGCTACTGAATCCGGGTTTACGCCGGCCACATAGAGACCAACTCCGGCTTCTTTACCACCGCAAAGCGAGAAATCCATAGCGTAATCCTGAAAACCGAAGCTAATGTGCTGTATTTTCAACAAAGTGCAACTATTGAAACTAAATATAAAGCTGATAAATTCCGGTTTACCAGGGGAAACGAAACTCCAATTCGATCTTAGACGTTCAGTCCGAGCAGGGCTTTCTGCTCATTTGAATTCCCGGCCTCTTACGGCGCGGGCCGGGCTTTTCCTGCGAGCGTCACAAACCTTATTAGGCCTAATGTAGTTGGCCGTCCTAGGCCTAGCCTTTACGGAGCAAGCGATATTAAGAAGACTCTGTTGACTGTGCATGCCGTCTCTCTCCAAGGCACCTTCGAATCTGTAATGTTTTCTGTAATACTTTGTAAAAAAGTGTTTTGTTTTATTATCGCACTGGCATAATTGATAGTATATATTATATTTGTTGTCAGTTAGCTTACCTTTCCAATAACTTAGTCATATCATCATTTGTTTCAAAATCATTATAGTGATTGTTGACCCAAAGAAGTATCAAGCGAGCAACCTGAAAGTAATGGTAACTTCTGAAATTATTTACAGCCATATTCATTATTTAAAGGCGTGGTTTAGACTAGTTTCTAAAGTTTATATGAGCCTTACCTTATCTCGATATTGTGATTCTGCGAATAATAGCATAAGCTTTTCGAATATAAGAGTAGGATCATGAATAAAGACTCTATAAGTTAACAGGAAGTCATCCACATAATGAGGGTCAAGACTGCTGTCACGGTCTTCTACCAGGTGTTGGATCAAACGATCCGGCTGAAATCACAACCTTACTCATTATATATCATTTCCATGACAACTAAAATTCCGGGTTACGGTAAGAACCCTCCAAATTTCTGGGGAAGGAATTTATAAACTAGGTTCTGTCTCAAAAACTCGTCACACATGTAAGTTTGATTTAGTTGTTTTTGTGATATTTATCTATATTAAGAGATTAGTTTAACCCGTCCCCGCCCGCTTCCGCTCCTGATCTACATATAGGTCCTTCTGATTAACCATGATACCTTACCATTACCAGATTGTTTTACTTTTTTCTTACCTTAGCCTTAATGATAACAGCTCCTGACTGACTCCCTAATGTTCTTCGTTCATGTTCTGCAGTTATCTCACCGGTGTCACCGTCACGATCCTTCTCAATATGATCAGCTACTGTGGACATTATAGAACAGAAGTCCTGTAAATTAGAGCGTGATTACTTTATTTATAGCTTCTAACTGTACGGATTATATAAATACACATTACAGACTTGAACTTCTTAGCTTTGCTCAGGCCAAGCAAGGGTTCAAATGGTTCAGAGACCTGGCCTGGTCAGGTTGGCATTCTTGACTATTTTAAATCTTCATTTTATTTATATTGATTGTTTTAAAAGTATTATTTGTTTTAGAATTATCTTTCTAGTTCTTTTAAGCTCCGCTTACCTTATGCTCAACTAGCACAAATTCACAGTCATCCACTAGCGTTCTCATTTCTCCCACATGATACTGAACTGTAGCTGAAGGTTCGGCTCCGAAACTATCACCCAATTTGAATTCTATTCGTTCTCCATCGGGTTTAACTACTTCTACGAGACCGTTGACTATTACAGACCTAAAGTGTCATTTTACTCAATGTTGTTTATTTCTGATCCTAAAATTTTGTTCAAACAAGTTTGTCTTCATATTTTAGAAATGACTTTTCCAGTTAAAGCTTAGGGAAGATCAGGGATGGGAACGGCCCGGCCCGTGAAATTGTATTGTATTGAAATTGTGAAACGGCCCTCCCCTGCTGTGGGTAACGAAACCCAGTTCCTTTTAAACCACCCTGAACCACTGTGTTGTTCAAGTATTCCGTTCCTTCCCGGATTTGGTAAGTTTATTCTGTCAAAAGTGACTTGTTACAGTAAACTCAATGTGTTCCCTTTTTGTATTCCCGTGTATATATAATGAACTAACCATGCATCTAGTTTCTCATTATGGTGCATTACAATAGTTCCGGCATCATTTACAACAGCAAATACCATTTTCAGACAGAGTTGCCTTTTTATCGACATCGGTAGAGCTGCGAAAGCTGACATATGTTGCATGAAATCCTGAATAAGGAAGTAAATAAAGTATATTAGGATAAGCGAAGCTCAGGAACAATAATACTAGCTAAACCAGGATAGGCTGCAGAAATGATCAAAATGAGAATCACTGTTGCGTAAGTTAGTTTGTGTTTTGAAGCGTAATAGCACTTCCCGTATTGTATTAATCATTTTATAAGCAAGATATCGGGTAACACATTAGTCTAGTTTTAAGGTTAGATTTTTGGAAAAAAATTCGGTTTTTCGCGAAGGTTACTTAGAGCTTGAGGATGTTTGATGATAGTAATATATGTAGTGAATTATGCTTATTTGTTAATCACATACCAATAAAACTGCTAAATCCTCGCTATTCCTTTCACTAGGCTCTTTCTCCAAACATTCCCTCACAGAGTCCCGTAGGTCTACAAAACTCTCGTGGGATGGACAGGAGCCGTCTTCGTCTTCATCCGAATCGGCAGCTTCTGCACCTAACTCTTCGCCTTCTGTTGTTGTGGATGAAGCTGTGCTAAAACACAAAATAGATAGATTTGAATACTTCTCAACGAAGAAAATTTTGATATGAATGAACAAAAGTCTTAAACTCTGATGGTCGAACTCGAAAGAATAAAATGAACTTGCATAAGTAAACCCCAAAATGCTCATTTGAACAATGTTTTTTACGATCTAATTAAAAGTATGTGCATTTCTTTAAAATCTATTTATAGTCTGATTCAAGATGAATAATGGAGTGTTATTTGCGTATATTTAAGGTTTTCGAATACTTTCAGAGCCATTTTCAAAGAGATTCTTTTTTAACACTCCATTATAATTCTTGAATAGGACTATAGATTATCTAATTTTGTGTTTCTTACTAACCTTCTAACCATATGCCTTCTAGCTGAACTATTAGCACTTCCTACTGAATTGCTCTTTTCTCTTCTATGTTTTACCCTCACTAACGTATCATCATCAGCGGATAGACCATTCAAATACACCTAAACAGCAAAATAATAATAATAATAATATTATGTTTTATATTACCTGGCTCTTATGATTCTCGGTGGTAAATACAGAAGTTGTTGGAACATCAACAGGAAACTCGACAGGGTAACTTCTGTAACAGAGCACCTATTAAAGTTGTACACTCAGAGTATTCCTAGCAGATAACCTAATTGCACCAGTAATTATGCTCCTCTCAGTTCAAAAAGATTTGTGCTTACGCTTTCCCTTGCGATTAATAACATTTCAGATTTTAAAACGGGCAAATGAGATTAGGTGACACACTGCTTAATAAAGTATAAACTGGTTAGTCAATAAGTTTTAATTTGTGCAAGTAAAATATTGCTATAGGGAATAGTTGTGTATTTCTTTAAACGTAAATTTATGATTAGTTTTGTTATCTTGTTGGTTTCTTACCTCGGTAGTCCTCGAGGAGGTGGTTGACGTGCTGGAGGCAACCTGGGTGGTCGCGGCGGTATTGGTGGAGGTGGCATGGCTATGGAATCAGGATCCAGACCGTGAACCGACCTTCTTACAAGACCCGTGGCAGAAGCTCGATTTGGATGATGGGGAGGCAGATCGGGATAATCTATCTGAAATGACAGAGATAAAGGATGAACCTAAAAGAGAAGGAGTCTTTAAAGTTTAATGATACTTGTTAAGCTGTGAATATATGCAATGCATGCATGCAATGTGAGAGATTTTCAGTCGAGTCTAGAGAATTATTCATTCCTTTAAAGAAAATGATGACATCAACTTAAAACTCTTTAGTTGTATTCATTTTATTAATTGTAGTATCAAAACTGTGTTGAAGTAGAATTTAGAAATAAAAATATATGCCAAACAAAACATTAAAGTGAAAGAATCTTCAATGTGGCAATGACTGACATAGAAAAGTCAATGAGAATGCATTAATCACCATGTTTACTGGTGTTCAAATGAATATGTTCGTTACTGCCGTTTGAAAGGAAAAAGGTTTAAAACTAATGACCCACAAATAGAGAGAACTATTAACATTAAAGAAGTACAACCGGAAATTTCTATACGAAGTAACATAGTTGATCGTAGCAAATTTCCGGAAATTACTTTCGAAGCAGAAGGTTAAAAAACCCATATGCACTGTAGCTAGTAAACTAACCCATAAGATAAACAGGTAACAGCAACTTTCCAGAAAATCAGTTCATCTTACTTACAATAAATTATATCTTGTTGTTTGTATTGCATAAATACCACCATTTCACATTTAAAATATTGGTTGATAATGTTACATTCTGTTATTTTTTGCTAATGGTCGTCACTACTTTCTTGGTCTAGAAATCTCACGTAGCGCATACCTTTCACTACGCTCCTGATAATACTTTAAAAAGAGAAACCCATTTTATATTCTTCGCAGATAGAAAATTGCGCAAATACTTAGACAATTTAGAGATATTAAAAAATAACAATCAGGAAACAAAAGCAAAAATGCGACTACAGCGGTGTCACAGTTAACTGACTCATTTTCTGTAAAGAATAACATTTGGTAGCAGAAGTGGACTTCAAAGCAAACTTGCAATGCTTATTCAGTCAGATGTAAAGCGAAATTTGCGCACAAATTGAATTTCCTGAAGCTGGAAGAGCAATGCATCACAAGATCACCAATCGAGGGATAATATTCTTTAGCTGGTAATGAGAGCACAAAGTGCAACTTGACAATTTGAGATCTTTGTAAATATATGCAGTAAAGAATGACAATGTTAGTAATCAACTATGCTAAATATTTGAAAAAAATATAGATTGAATGTGAAACGTAGCGATGCGAATTGTAGAGAGTGAGGTTCAAAGGGACTACGAAAAGACAGAAAACAAATAAAGCGAGGAACAATTTAAGTCAGGTTGCAAATACAGATGACGCCCGGACTAAACAATGACCGCAAAAACAACGAATTATAAAAAATAAATCATGAAAAGATCAGTATGATGGACTCGTATTGAGCTTTTGGTTATTATTGATTCCTGGAACCAAAACTTACCACAATCATTTCAGACTCCTGGAGGCACAGACAATCGTGAGAACGTCGATAGTTATGACCATTCCTCTTTCCAAAACTGAACATATAAAATTGTAATTAAGCGTGTCACACCTATATTATCTATAGTTATCTTATCTTGTAACTCTAATAAAATGTGGAACAACTTACGCAAAAATGTTAACCGATTCGCAACATTCAATAGATATAATAGTGGATTCAAAGGAATTTGGCACTGGTGGTAAGGGACGGGAGCAAAAAACAATCTCATTTTCCGTTAGGGAGGACATTTAACATTTCTTAGCAGTAGCAGCAGAAAACAGTGAAAATGACACAATCGAGTGTATAATGGACAGCAGGATTAAGAAAGGAACAGATCGGTATGCGATCCGAGATGGAAACGCGGCAAACTGGGTCGTGCGCTTACGGTTACAATTAGAAAACAAGACAAATTGTGACACTATTCTCAAATATTTTCAATAAAGGAAGTAGTAAAAACTACTGCAAGTAACAAGCGAATAATGAAAATATAAGTAGTATGAATGAATGATAACTTGAAAATAAAAGAAGGAAAAGTCCGAACTCACCATCCGTAAGGTAAGTAGATTTGTTCCCCAGTAAAAACGGAACCAGATAGAAGAATGTACCAACAGGTGGAAACCTGACCATTCCTTAAAAGAACAATTGAAAGAGAGGTCCAAACAAACAAAAAGATCTTGAATTGCGAACAGCACTTAAACTACCTGAATAGCACATGTCGTTGAGGATGTCGCTCGTAGCGAGCTGATTGACAAATAGCCTTTAGAGGGCCAGGATACAAGTTCACGAACATATCCAACTGCCGGAGTTGCTCGTAAATATTACGAATATCCTAAAAGCGAATGTTGGAAAATATATTATAAAACATATTCTGGTACTTTAACTCTTCGCATAAATAATATAAAGTAAAATGTGTAGCTATGTCGTAAGTTCAGAAACAAAACTAACATCGGCAGTTCGGTGCTGCGGAGGTTTAATAAGCGATTCATAAAATCTGGCATCGTTAATTGGGTCCATACCACATAAAAACTGAAAAGAAAGAGTAGTAGTATTACATCGGAAATGGAAGCAAAAAAATAATTAATAGCTCATTTCTCATCCATCAAAAGAAATGTGTAAGGAATGAAGAGGAAAGTGTTGTTTAGAGAGGAGCGTGGCGGCCAAACTGGTCATTCATTTATCGATCGATCGCCATGCATACGCAATAGCGATAAGATTATCCTCATCCGCTTCACAATACAAGAAATGTAGAAGTGAAAGCAACGCGTGAAAAAATAATTGGAAGAGGAAATATTGAAATTTTGGTTGACAATGACAATAACTGAAAACGCTACTCACTAGTGAAATCAGGAAAACAAGTCCAGCAACAAATAGAACAGTAAGACGCCTGAATCAAAACCAATCAAAACAAAAATTGCTGACTTATTAGACAACAAGTCAGACATGCGTCATGTTCGTTTGGAAGCGTTGATGTTTCGTGACCTTTCTTACTAAAATTGTTTCTCATTTGAAGGAATACTCATTATGAGAGATAAGTTATTACAAACCATGACTTTATAATCATATCTGTAGCAATATACATGTAATTCGAATCAATAATTTTTTATTTTTTGACGTATTATATACACTTGGAACCACGTAGAACGAGTAAACAGAAATTATTTAAAACATCGTTTAAAAATAGTTTAAGCGATTGCAAATACAATGTAAGAAAATATGTTTCCCAGTAAATGCTATATTAAAAACTATACATTAATGGATATTATTGTTGTCATGAATTTGTTTGTTTTTTATGGCAATGAAACAAGCCATCGTAAAATCTCAGTCGACTGGTTTATTAAAGGTCTGCTTGCGCCGTTGTCTGGGTCTTGCGGCGAATACCATGACCACGGAGAGAATTAAACGGTATATCCAACGAAAGTGGCATCTTTTATGAAAATTTTTTGGGATTTTTGCCTTTTTGCTGCTATTTTTGTTGTTCGTTAACATTTTTCGAATTTTTTCGTAAAGTATTTCACCGTTAAACACGCCTTTATTAAACGTACAACAGTTTATAATAAAACGTCTGCTTATTTCAGCTCTCTCGGTTGGGTCACATCAAAATGGTTGTTACTGAACAAATGCAGCTCAAGGGAACCCTTGAGGGTCATGAAGGAGCTGTTACCCAAATCGCTACCTTCCAGAGAAACGATAAGACCACCGTCATCTCCTCTTCTCGCGGTGAGTAATATAGCTTTTATTATTGCCCAATTTTTTTATTACTTGTTATGCAAAGCATTTAGACAAGTCTATCCTTGTCTGGGAAGTTGACAACCACCCAAATGAGAACGGACAGATTGGCCGCCCACTCAGATCCCTCACTGGTCATGCTCACTTCGTTTCCGACGTCGTGATCTCTTCTGATGGTCAATTTGCTCTCTCCGGATCATGGGACAAGAGTCTCCGTCTTTGGGATCTTTCCACGTGAGTAAACTAAGTTTTATATAAGTGTTAATATTTTATTTGTAGTGGACAGACCACTCGCCAGTTCCACTCTCACACCAAGGATGTTCTTTCTGTTGCTTTCTCTGCTGATAACCGTCAGATCGTTTCCGGATCTCGCGATAGATCTATCAAGCTGTGGAACACTCTTGCTCAGTGCAAATACACTATCACTGTTAGTTTTTCTAGTACAGCAATTCTAGTAATATGTTTTAAGGACGATTGCCACACAGACTGGGTTTCCACCGTCAGATTCTCTCCTTCCACCCGTGACCCCGTCATCGTTTCTGCTGGATGGGACAAGGTTGTCAAGGTCTGGAATCTTGGAAACTGCAAGCTGAAGACCAACCACGTTGGCCACACTGGATATGTCAACACCGTTACCGTCTCACCTGACGGCTCCCTCTGCGCATCAGGAGGCAAAGACGGACAGGCCATGCTCTGGGACTTGAACGAAAGCAAACATCTTTACACCCTCAATGGCAACGATGTCATCAACGCTATGGCTTTCTCTCCCAACAGATACTGGCTCTGTGCCGCTGTTGGAGGTGCCGTCAAGATCTGGGACCTTGAAAACAAGTCTGAAATCGAAGAGCTCAGACCCACCACCACCGGAAAGGGAACCCTACAATGCACTTCTCTCGCCTGGTCTCAGGATGGACAGACCCTCTATGCTGGATACAGTGATCACAGCATTCGTGTATGGCAAGTTTCTGTTCGTTCTAGCCAATAAATTGTTAATTGTTATACGGCAGTATAAATATTGTTGCTAATCTTTGTTTTTATTTTCGGATTTCCATAAATGTATGTATTAAGTAGGCGTTTAATACATTGGGCAACTTTATGTTCAGAATGATTGATAGGGGTGAATTGTTAGCTTTGGGTGTTCGTTTTGCTTTGGCTGCTGGGATATCTTATTTGTCTGTTCGTTATATGGTGAAATTTTTGGACCCCAATTATTCGTCAAGGGAAGAAAATAGAAAGAGGGTATTGTTTTATCTTTGGTTTGCTTCTCATTGGTACCTTTAAGGTGGAACAATTATTTGCTGAATTGGGAATAGATAGACAAATTGAGCTAAACGAACATGAACTTAAGATAGCAACACAGTTTGTTGGTGGAGACGATGTAGGAGCGGAGTGGAATGACATCGGTTGGGACTATCTGGAAAACTAAATAATTTACTTCCATAGGTGGCTATGATGAACTGATTGCAGAGCTGAAGGATAGAATTATACTTCCTATGCAAATTGCTTGCCAGTCAAATAGTGCTTTGCTATCTCCTCCGAAAGGTTTTGTTACAATGCTGCCGATCACTAAATTTCTCTATAGGTGTACTATTGTATGGACCTCCTGGTTGTGGAAAAACTTTGCTGGCAAAAGCTGTTGCACGAGCTGCGGACTGCAGGTAGCCATCCTGATCTTTTCGGTTGTGAACGCAGTTTTTATATATAGGTTTCTTAATCTTCAAGTGTCGAATCTGACGGATAAATGGTACGGAGAGTCTCAGAAGTTGGCAGCCGCCGTTTTCAGTGTTGCACAAAAGTTTCAACCCACCATTATCTTCATCGATGAAATAGGTGAGCTGTATGATATGATGATGACAATTTCCTTATTACAGACTCATTCCTAAGAGATCGTCAGTCTCATGATCATGAAGCAACCGCAATGATGAAAGCTCAGTTTATGACACTGTGGGATGGATTCGCGAGCACCAACGATCAGGTTATTTAATTTTATTGGTGTATTATTGCTATTTTATTCAGATTATCGTAATGGGTGCAACTAATCGTCCTAGGGATGTCGATGCTGCAATTTTACGGCGTCTACCAGCAAAATTCGAAGTGCCCGTGCCCAACGCTTCTCAAAGATGCAAGATTCTTGAAGTACGTGTTAGGGTTATTTATTTATATCTTTTGTAATTTAGGTAATATTAGAATCTGAACGACTCGCAAACAGCATTGACCTTAAATCAGTGGCAGAATTGGCTGAAGGTCTTTCAGGATCAGATTTAAAAGAGGTGCCTAATTTTATTCTTTTCATCGTTTTCATTTGCTGCAGATATGTCGATTGGCCGTTCTCTGTAGAGCGAAAGCTACTTTGGCAGATTGTGGAAATTTAAGTGATATGCAGCCTTTGGCACAGGATGATCTCATGTTTGCCGTCAATAAATATATGTATAATGTAGACAAAATGGTTGATCACGGTCTTGATTAGTTTGCCAGGAAAACTTTCTAGTCGCATTTCTATCTTTCTGATCTCTGTTCGCTGTTAACATTCTTCTAACTGGTCGTTTTTAGTTATTCGTGTTATTCTGGAATGTTATGTAGTAGCAGATTTGGGCTTGCTCTTCCACATAGAAAGTTTTCAAATTTATTGTTTTATAGTTAGGATTTTGCTGTGAGTGTCGGTTTATTTCGTTGTTTACTTGTTTCAAATATAGTTATTGTTATTTAAAACTAGTCATTGACAATTTTATAAATTTTTAATCACTGTTCGCTTTCTTATATTGATACGATTTAAACGCGTATCACCCCATGTAGTTGTCAGGTGTGAAGGAAATAGCTCAGCATTGATAGTCCCGCCCTCTTTCCCCAGCAGTCTGCGCAAAGATGTTGTCCCGAATTGCAAGGCTTCCCAGCGTTAATGGAGGTAAGTACTCGATTTCTGGACCCTTGGTTCAAAATTTCATCCGGTTGTTCCGTGTTGGCTAATTTCTAATATTTCTCGTAGGCATAAAATTTAGCCCAAATGATAGTTTATGTGAACGTGTGGACATAATTTAATGTGTATTGCCTACGATTACAACAAAGTTATTGTATGGAATATTATTGATTATATCCTATTTTGTATTGTGGGATGGAATGTTGGAAGATCCTGAAATCTTAGTCAAGCCTAATGTGCTTTTTGATCCTAGAAACATTTTTTAAAATCACCCTATTAATTGTTATTACAGTTCGCTCAATCAGTATCGCCAGCCAGGAGCCGGCTGGTCCTTCTATGAAAACTGCTGTTCCTGGTCCAAAATCGATAGAGTTGAAGAAGCGAATGGACCCCGTTCATGTAAGCTCACTTATCCACTAGAGAAATAGCCCAAATAAGAGATGAAGCGTGTGACTTTTACCCTCTTAGTGTAGCAAATAGGGAAGATAAATGCTTGAATCGGGTTAGATTGTGTTTCGTGTTTATTAATGTGTTACACAAAGGCATGGCAACTGTTGCTGCTTGGGTCGGGTCACCAATACGAAAGTTCAATTGTCCAACAGACATTCCTCGATTGCACAATCCTCAGAAATAATTCGAGATCTCATTTTGAGAAAGATTGATCACGAACATTGGGATGTAGAGTGGTCGCTCGGGGAATTGAATTAATTAGACCTGAACCAACACAACGTCGCGAAATATTTCAGCAAACTACTTCTGTCCGTATGTTCGTTGACTATGAAAAGTCTTTTGGAAACTACGTAGTTGATGCTGATGGTAATTTATTAATATAACGAAATACGTTATTCAATGTTATTACAGGCAATACTCTTCTCGATGTTTATACACAGATCTCATCTCTGCCACTTGGTTACAACCATCCTGACCTTGTTAAAGTAGCCAGTGACCCTAAGTTGATTGTAAGTTACGGTGTTTTAAATGACATCAACTTCATATAATCCATTGCAAACGTATATTGATTTTTGTAATAGTTTATAGAATTTAGAATTTAGAAAAAGACTATGTAAGAATGATATTGGTCTCTCTTTGAAAAAAGACTATATATATATATATATGCCTATATGACCATTTTATCAAAGTTTCCCATTGGTTTTTGTTCTACTTTAGATAACATTTAGCGGATTAAAAAATCAACTGTCTCTCTTGTTTCGTTTCTCGGCATTGTATGTTGTTGCCTAACTGTTTTGATATCATTATTTCTATATAGATTAGATAAGAATCGCAATCAATGTCTCTTTGCTAGGGTGGCAGTTTTTTGTTCCCTTTCAGAATGATACACATTGTTGTAAAGAAAGGTGAAAATAACGGGTGTATAATTGAAAACCGACGAGACACACGTGACCAAAAGCCACTGGGTGGCATTTTATGGCTATTCAAATCGCTGCTGCATTGTTGAAACCTATAATTGGAATTGAAACCTATAATTGGAATATTCAGAATATTTACAGACTTCGTTGGTTTCTCGCCCAGCTCTTGGATCATTCCCCCGCACCGACTTTGCCGATGGAATTTCCAACGCCCTCACTTCAATTGCGCCTAAGGGACTTAAGGTAAGAGAAGCAGTACTAACAATGAGAGGCAATAACAGAAGAGAACGCCATAGGTTTGCTCTAGAATTTATCACGAGTTGTTTTAACCAAATAACTGAAGTGACAAAGGGAGATCATAATGACAGACGGCCTTTGATATGTGTAAACTTCGTTTTCAGGCCGCCCAAACCATGCTCTGCGGAACTTCTGCCAATGAAAACGCCATCAAGACTGCATTCATCTGGTATGTTAGGAGTACGAATGCATGTTTGCTTTTGAAGTCTAATAAATATAGCATTAATATTCAAATCGCGAGCTTAAATTACAAATTTATTCAGGTACATGACCCAACGTCGTGGCGGTAACCCCCCTGACCAGGCCCATCTTGATAGCTGTATGGAGCAGAAAAAGCCAGGCACACCCAGTCTCTCAGTACTCGGATTCCAAGGAGCATTCCACGGAAGATCTCTATGTATGCTCTCTGTCACCAGAAGCAAGGCTGTTCACAAGGTAGGGGAACATTAAAGAATAGAAAACACGAGTCAAAAGATTTATAATCCTACAAGACTTAAAAAAGGACCAACTCTTTACTGATTTTTCTAATCTCTAGTTGTGTTTGATTACGTGAAAGTGTGTCCGCTTAAACACATTAAACATTCAACTTTGGAAGCGTGCATTAGTTTAGTCTACTAAATGACTAGACTTTCTTTTCACATAAACAAACGGGCAAATACATTGGGAAGTAACGCAATAAATTGCAATAAAATTGACCAACATGAAATACAAGGTTTAGGGTTAAACTTTTACATTGCAGGTGGACATCCCCGCTCATGACTGGCCAATTGCCCGTTTCCCTAGATACAAATATCCTCTTGCTGATAACAAGGCCTACAACGAACAACAAGACAAAGAGTGTCTGAAGGATGTCGAGGAGAAGATCGGAGAATGGAAGAAGAAGGTTAGTAAAAGAAGATGGAGTTGTAGAACGCGGGGTTGACCCTATTTGGTCTAGAGTTTACTAGGTAACCTAAGAGCATGTGCGAACTTTGCCACCAAACTCAAAGTGATTGCAGCTGCAATGCTAGCTTATGAAAAGAATAATTTTGGAGTAACTGAAATTCAAGAAACGAACTCTTTTTAACATTTTTCTCTATGGAACAGGTTTACATAAGAAACAATAAGCATAAATAGTGTAATATTTCTGACTAGGTCTCAACAGGCCGACACGTCTAGAACTTTTTCGACGTCCGCCGGATTAACTTTCGAGTAGCATGCCCAAGAAATTAAAGTAAAGAGTAGTCCGAAGACTTCATCCTAAGTTTCCTTACTTACATCTCTTCAGGACAATGATGTAGCTGCCGTTATTGTTGAACCAATCCAGTCTGAGGGAGGTGACTTCTACGGAAGCCCCGCCTTCTTCCAGGGACTCCGTGATATCACCAAGAAGAGCGGAATCGTATTCATCGTCGATGAGGTTGGTCAAGAAAGAGCCTCGCTTGGGTGTCCGGTACAGGATAGGTGTTAAATTTACTTTAAGATAATTTTGCTAGCTTCCTTTTTACCTATACGGAGATAATTCACGGCGTTAAAGGCACGGTACACCCAAAAATTTGTTTCCTTGTTTTTTATGTTTTCTGAATCAGGTTGAAAAGTTATTCAAA